>JAHLSL010013377.1:0-27039 GCA_025920805.1 Petroica traversi
TTCCCTTCCCTTCCCTTCCCGAAACCTTCCCTTCCCGAAACCTTCCCTTCCACTCTATTCTAGCAACAGTTGTAATCAATTTTATTTATTTCAGTGGAATTGTTATTCATGAAGTTAAAAACAGATTAAATACTTTTGGGGTAAAAATTGTCAGAATTTCAAAAAGTAGCTGAATAGGTCATAGGTATCCTTCAATCCGCATGCTATGTCTGTTATTTTTCATTCAATGAAATGTCTTGAAAATTGATTCTTGACATTGAAGCATTTTCTATTGACCATAGAAAGAATAAGCCAATTCCTTTTGCTTCAGTAGGTCAGGTGCTGGTCCAAATCTGTAAGAAAACCAGCTCCAAAAAACTAAGCTCCAAATTTCTTTGCACGAATGCTAAAAATTCCAGCTAAACCAGACCCTGGAAACAGATGTGGAAGCATACATGATAACAAGATTACATGACATGTCTTGAGAAGATATTAGAAGCTTTAATTGTCATGATCCCATTGAACTCTTACCTCATTAATGTCTCCTTTGATGACCAACTTTAACAATTCCTGGTTTGGAAGAGAAGCCTTGTGTGAGGTTTAATGAGCTTTGAACCAGTGTCTTGCCTCTGGGGTGAGCTCTTGCTGTAGTATTGCACACACGTCTCTCCTGTTGATTGCTGTTAACGGCATTTCTGAGTCAATTACTCAGTGGGCATTGATTTTACTGTAAGCAAGGAGCTATAAATGTATAAACCTGTAGTGAGAAACACGCCTAGGTTGACAGTAGTTAAGTCTCTGCTGGCTGAAGGGCTCCTTTCGTGTTCAAGTTGGAAATGAAGAAAAAAGTTTACAGACTTCTACTGGAGGAATGAACATGGTCTGGAATGGAGTTTCCTCTTGCTATACTCTTAATGGCTTTTATATCTTTCTCATTTTTTCTTTTATTGGAATTTGCTGACTACCTATCCATCCCATTAAATAATGCTTTTGCCATGACCATGATTTACAGTTATTGCTCCTACTTTTACAGTGGACTTGCAAAAATAAATAAAGACATGGCATTTGATTTATTTACTGCTCATGCTCATTGTAAATCAGACATGAACAGAAATATTAGCAAAGAATGAAGGTGATGGTAAGTTATTTCAGAAGTAGGACTGCTAACTAATTTTAAAAAGATTTCTCTCCTAGGTAGGTTTAATTACTACTTTAGAAACTAATACTCTCAGTACTTGGTGTTGTTACAGCTTCCCCTTCAGCTAATGCATTGATTAGGCCATCTTTCATGCAGCGCTCATTTCTCTATCTGAGGAAATCTCTAGAAATAGAAAAGATTTATTAATCTGAATAAAAATAAAAAAATAAATTAAGACTGGTATAAAAATAAAATGTCAACTACTTTTTCTCCTGATTTCTCACTTTGCCTGTTTTTTCTTTAACCCAAAAAGTTCTTGTGTACCTATTCCTGTGATTTCTTGGCAGGAAAATTGCTAAGCCATTTGAAATCATACCTGCTGTGAGTGCCTGTACCTCTTTGGAGGGGGGAAGAGGGTGCAAGAACCCTCCCTGAGGCCCTCCTGGCTTTGGTCAGCAGATGGATTTCATCTTGGGCTCTCATCCTTTGCCTGCATGTTCCCAGCCTTGTACCTTGTACCACTCTGTTCATTGGGGTGTGATGGGCCTGTGCCTTGTTGGTGAGGACACAGATATTCTGCCACCCTCAGCATCAGCTCCCACAGCTGGTCCCAGGTTCTTCTTTCCACTGTGGTTCCAGGGTCTTCTTTGCATGAAAGGTGGAACCACTCTGCTTTTTTTCCAGAGCACATTCATTGCTGCAAGGGACAGTTTTGCATGCAAGCCATAAAAGTCAGGCATTGACAACTCATCTCTCATTTTCATTATTCCTTTGCTGGAAATTTCCCTTCAACCTGTGGTGGAATATATTCAGTTATTCCTCTGAAAATTAGAATATCTACTATGAAATGTCCTTGAATTTCTAAAATTATAAGTACTTGCTTGACTTTGAAATGTTTGTATTAAGTTTTAAGAGATAAGTTGTTAAAAACATTCCTTCTATGAAATCTAGCATACACAGATTAGGTGCTTCTCCAAGGGACTGCTCTTCTTTCAACTGAACTTCAGAAGCTCAGATTAAGCAGTGGATCCCAAGGAAAATACTCAAAAGCTAAGGCTGATGTTTTCTCTTTCTCTTTTCTCCCAATTGCTTTAGGCTGATCATTTCTCCGTTTGTCAGGATAAAGATATAGTATTGTGAAAAAACCCACACTTTCCTCAGAGCTGTAAGTTATAAAGAACTCTTTTGTATTGGGAGAATTGCAGTTTCTCTGTGTGCCTTTTGAAAATATCCCATCATTTATTAGATGGAATTATTTTTTTCCAAGTGAAGATTATAGACATGCTTCTTTGTGTGTAGGGAGCAGGTTTCCTTCTAGTGGTTTAAGGTTATTAGGCCAGGAACAAGATGCTTTCTAAGGCATTTTTGCTCAAACTACTAACTTGCTATTTTCGTGTTTCCTCTTTTATTTTTATGTGGCTATAATGTATTCTCAACCGATTTTTGTCTGCTCTTTAAAATGTCTGCAAAACTTTAAAATAAATCTCAAAATGTTGTTTGTTTTCTGTTTTTTTTAATCTACAACCTGTGTCATAAGCTATGTCCACAAAGACATCCCTGTAATAAAAAGCACAGAATTAATAGATCATTGCTTTCTTGAAGAACACCAAACAATAAACATGGAAGCCCAACAACCTTTATAATAATTATTGCTACCTCTATGCATGAGTATGTTTCTGCCAGAAATTTGCATTTAGAATTTTTTCTAATTCTGTTTATTTCTTACAATCTATCTAATCTATTAGTTGGTTTTTATTTATTAACATTTATTCTAAAAAATAGAAATAGCTAGAATTAGAAAAATGTAGAAATTAAACTGCTTTTAAAATATTTTAGTAATTTAATTAACAGGGTTAGATCAATTGTTAGGTTTTTTTTCGCCAGGGGTCTGATTTTGTAAGCTGTTGATAGCCTCTTATGTCCTCAAGTTAAATTTATAGCAGCAGGTAGATTTTTCAAATGTAGATTGGGAATAAATGTTAGGAAAAATGTGTCTTGCTTTTGAAACATTCTGGTCATTCAGAAGGCCTGAAGCATCTACATGTGGGAACTAAATTTTTATTGTGGTAATCAGTGCCCAGGGCTCTGGGAAATTTGGCAAATGGATAATTTCTTAATCTTTTAGCTAAACCAACTTGCTCTTTCTGCTTGCTGTTTTCATGTATATAAATATTTATAATTATTGAATTCCATAGAAATAGAAAACAGCAACAATAAATAATGTAAAAGTTTTCAAGTACTTCACTCTTGATGTAAAACCCACAGACTCAGTGCTAAGTATGGATTAAAAACTATCGTCACCACATTCAGGAAATACTAGGGATAAAGAACAAAAAGTTCTGTTCTGATTGCTTTGAAAAATACAGAGAAAGGGTGTTTAGAGCTCTGCACATACCAGTGTCCTTCCCAGGGAAGGGAACTGCTTTGGACTGACTACAGAGAGAGACAGCTAACAAATTTGCACATATTTGCATGCAGAGAGGTTGCTGTCTGTGGAAGAAAAGCCACTATGAGATCTTCTGTGCACATAGTAGGAGATCAAGAATGTTTTGCTCTACATGAAGAGTAATATCGATAGCTCAGGAGATGTGAGGAAAGGAGTAAAAAAAGTGAATTTTTAATGATATCTATGACTGTGGCAAGTGGTTGGTGGGGAAATACAAAATCAGAAGAGAAATGATGAAGGGATGGAAAAATTGAAGAAGCCTAAAAGAGGAATAGGGTAAAAGAGAAAAACAAAGTACAAAGACCAGCATGGATATCTTTTAAATGTAAGACTAAAGAATGTTGCATGTACTACTTTAGAGAATGCCTGTTTAAATGACTTTCCCTGCTTGCACTATGAAATACATTTTTCAAAACACAGACTTTAACCATTGTGCTCTAAAGCCTGCTAAAATCCATTAAGAAAAGAATTACAATTAAGAGAAATGGTTGTTATAAGGATTAAGTTCTTTGAACATTCAGGTTTAGGATGGTGAAATAAAAACATGGATGGACGACGTGAAACAACTGATCAAAATTAAGCTTTTAGTGCTCCATTAAATGCTTTTTGGTAAGAAGCTAGTATACCTCAAAAGAAAAGCAGGTATTTTAAGTTAAATTTTGGCTGTATAATCCTTAAAACCACAATTCTAATCTAAACTTTGGTTTATAGTGTAGGTACATATTAGAAGCAAGAGATAAGAAAGTTAACACATCAGCTCAGAGGCTCTGCTTCTTGTAATTGCCCTTCAGCAAAGGAATACACAGTTACCTTCAGGCAGTTTTAACATTTTTGTTTATACATTGTATGTTAATGTCATTTGTTCTGGGCTGTCATGGAAATTGTAATGCTGCCCTTAGACGCAGATCTTGTTCCTTTCATTGCACAATTCATGTGCTGCTCAGTGTCCAGTGTCGAAACACTGGACTCCAAGGCTACTCCAAGGCATTGCTGGCAACAGAGAGAGTGCTCAGGCTTGAAAAACTTTTTTGCTTTGTTCTCATTTTTAATATTGTTAGTCCTTGAATACACTTTAAAGGCATTTTAAAATGGGAAACAAAAGCACCCAATGATTTCTGAGACAGCTGAGCTATTTATCTCTGTAAGTGTTGAATATTACAATTTCCTGTACTTTTAATTGCTGTAAAATGCTCAGTACTTTAAAAAATGAGGCTTTTGAAGATAAAAAACAGAACTGATAGTTCTGTTATCCTCTCATTTACCTCCCTTAGTTCAGGCTTCCTCTGAGCTGTGCTACTTGGCTGCTTTTTTAATGAACTTTCTCTAGTGGTTTTAAAGCTGTATAGCCTAGATGTCAAGGGCAAGTGCCTAGCATGTGGGATTTAAATTCTAAGTTCTTCAGCTTCTTCTGAGGTGCTATATGATAAAATGGTAAATTGTGATTGATGGCCTTGTAATTCACATTTATAAAAACAGACAAACCCAAAGTCCCCAACAGATCTTTCCCCAATTTTAAAATATACTGTTCTTAAATTGTGAGCGGTCTGGACATACAATCAGATACCTGTCATGCCTTGTCCTGCGTGTTTGACAGTAGACTCAGCATCCTGTGTCATTTAGCATTTTTCAGTATCAAGTGACTTGCTGTGATACCAGAAACAGCTTGGCATTGTAAAATGCATAACAATGATGGCATAATTTTTATTTTCTTGGAGTGTGTATCAAAATAAAATGTTCTCTCTTCAGTTAAATTCTGTATGCTCAAAATTTCATAGCAGTACCAAACAGAAAAAAAGTACTGTGTGTCATGCTAACTACAAATCTTAATTCCAGCTTGGAGATGCTCTTGGGGTTTTTCTAGTTCATCAGCCAGTGTTGAGTCAGTGAAGCATGTTATTTCTTCTGTTGTATTCTTGGCACATGCTCATGATTAATGTGAAGAGTTGTCTTCCTCTTCTAAATAAATAGGAAAACACTGTAAGGAGCAGGTGATCAGAGTATAGAATATACATCAGGGATTTGTGTCTGTTTATGGGAACAACAACATAGAATCATAAACAGACCTCAGTTTTTAACTCTCTGTTTCACAACCGGATTTTGGTATTATGCAATCCAGGAAAAGAAAAGAATGAAATTACCCTCCAGTGTGAACAAGGATAGGAGATGGAAGAAGCCTTGGAAACAAAAAAACCCAGGCTATCAAAAACCTGAACTCCAGTTTTCCCTGTGAGGGAAGAGAGTTGCGAGATGAGTGTCAACAGCCCCATCACAACCCCATTTCATGCAAGAATACATATGCAGGATTTTCTCCTGAATTTGAAGTAAAACAAATGATTGTGGGTAAGGCAGATATTAATGATGAAGTACATTTATGAGTCCAGAAACAAGGAAAGAACCTGAATATTTTATCTCCTTTTTCTTGTCTTTATTTGGTGAACTCTGAAATATAAAAAAGAACCCCATGAAAATATTATTTATGATGTCAAACATACAAGTGAAAAAAAAAAAGGGAAGTAAATTCTTGAAAGAATACTTTTTTTTTCCTGCCACAGTATAATCCACATAATATTTATGTATTCTAAAAGTTCTGGAAAGCAGTGGAGTAAACGTGGTGAGAATGATTGTAATAAAGGGACAAGGAGCACAGATGTTGAATGAGGAAGAAAATACAATGCCAGTTGATATTTGCATTGGTACAATCCTGTTTTCTCCCATAGCCTAATATGAAGGATTAAAAATGTTCCTCTTTCTTTGGAGCACAAAACTGTTTAAGAGGTGTAAAAGACATCCTGATCATAACTTGTGCCTGAATTCAACACAGACAATGTCTACAGGATTATAAAATATTTTTTAAGACTATATATCAACATACTGAATGGGGATCCTCATCCTGGCAAGACATGATCTCTGTGAAATTTTCCTTGTTTTGTGTACTGATTTAAGGGAATGATGAAAATACTGGTTTTGTTTATCCATATAATGGTCAGTGTGATAGGAGAATGTCATTAATACCTCCTAAGCTTGCAGTCAGAGTATATGAACTACAAAAAATAATTTTCCTTCTTATTTTGCTGACCAGTGCATTATGAAAAATGGATATACCACCTTAATTCCTGCATAAAATGCTTATGAATCTCTCAAAAAATTTATATAAATATTTTGTGGCTCATCAGCAGGGTAGTATAGTGTTGAATCATCCCTTTATTGAGTCCAATGTACAACTATGACATAACAACTGCTTAGGAAATAAAATGCAACTTTTAAGTGGAATCCTTTTCTGCCTTTTAGAGCCATTACATTAAATAAATACTCAAAGCACCAGCTAAGTATAAAAACATAAATCAAGTTGACATCAATGAGACATGAAAACATAAATCAAATGGATATGATTTAAATTATAGTACATATACATGCAGCCTTTGACTGATTGTAATTCTGAAATGTTCTTTTTTTCCTAAATGAAAGGAATTAAGGAGACATGATGATATATAAAATTTCAGTAGGCAAGAGACTGGATGGCACGTACAGAATATATACCTATGTCTATTTTCTTTTCACAGGTACCCTTTTTTTTTTTTTTTTTCTGTTGGCTCATGGCAGCTCCAAATCTTTGAACCATAGAATGGTTTGAAGTGGAAGGGATCTTTAGATGTCATCTAGTCCAATCCCCCTGCAATAAGCAGGGACATCTTCAACCTGATCAGGTTGCTCAGAGCCCTGTCCAGCCTGGCCTTGAATATTTCCAGGGATGGGGCATCCACCACCTCTCTGGGCAACCTGTGTCAATATTTCACCACCCTCATTGTTAAAAACTACTTCCTAAATATAGTCTGTATCTCCCCTCCTTTAGTTTAAAACTATTACCCTTGCTCTCTCACAAGAGGTCCTACTAAAAACTTTGTCCCCATGCTTCTTATGAGCCCTTTTTGAGTATGAAAGGCCACAATAAGGTCTTCCTGGAAGCTTCTAATCTCCCGATCTAACTAATCCCAGCTTTCTCACCCTGTCCACAGAAGGCTTTCACCCCTCTAATTATTTTTGTGGCCCTCCTCTGGGCCTGCTGCAACAGGTCTGTGTCTTCCCTGTGCTGAGGGCTCCAGAGACAAGTACTGCAAATAGGGTCTCACCAGGGAAGAGAAGAGGGCTCCTTTGTCTGAATGATAAATACATCAATAGGTGCATAAATTTGATAAATTTTTAAGAGTGCCTGTCACTCACAGTTTATATCCTAAGAATCTTTTTAATTCCTTAGAGTTAAATTTAGTTGTACTTTGCCTCTCATTTAAGAAGTGAAAACTCTGTCAATCTCACTAAAGTTATTTCTTCCTATATCAGTGGCACTAGCTCAAGGAAAAAATTCTCAAAAAATCCCCTCCAAAATAAAACTCCCACTCAATAAAAGCCCCTTGTACAATTTGTGTTTTTCTGTACCACAATTTTTGGTGATTCAGCCTAACCAAAGCACTATAAGGAAGCTTTGATATATCTAAAATTGCAGAGATACATAGGATCTTAATATTGCCTTATTATTGGAATTTTAAAAGGCTTACTCTTGTAATGTATCACAATGTATCACTTTAATGTTGGAAGATCTAGTACCTAAAATATTTTTTAGACAGTCCAGTGCAAAGGTAAGAGTGCTCAGAAAGCTTGGGTTTCAGTGTCATCTCTGTCTCCCCTTTGAGGTAATTAATTTCTGCTCATTTCACGGTGTTGCTGCCCTGCTTAGTAATAGTATATGGCAAAATCAGGTTTTTGGCCAGAATATCAATGGTCCAATTCAGATGGATGATGTGTGAGTACTAGTTAAAATGAGAATTTAGGAGAATCATGTGTGCAGTGGGACTGTGGCCTCATTAATTTTGTATGTTTGCATAAAAGATATAATCATGCAGGTGTTCTTTTGCTACAGCCTGTCTCTTGTAAAATTTTCCAAATTCCACTAAGGATTCATTCACTCAATTGAGCAGGTTTTTTGTTCTCAAACACATATTTGAATGTGGCAAGGAAGAATGTTTTTATCAGAATTTGCTCTGTGAACAAGACTATGTATCTTGAAAAAAGTGTATCTAGAACAGGGGTGATTTTACTAGATGTATGACTATGTATTCTGTTATTCTTTCACTAAAATCAACATCTATTCCCCCTGAAATGCTTTGGTTTTAGGCAGCCTTCTAAGCTGCAATATCTAGGCAAGGTAGATATTTCTGAGAACTGAGGGAAAATGACAAAATGCATGCAAAACAGTATCTCAGATTTTTTTTATGACAAGGACATCTCACACTAAACGATGCCTTCTGTTTTAAAACTCAGAGTTGGAAAGAGAGTATGCGCAGTAATGAAGTAATGTGACCCAGTTAAAGGTGCACTGTAAGTGTATTTTGTGTTATTTTTGCCATGTAGAAATGATAGTACAGAAAAATAACAAGAACAATCAGAAAGAACATCTGTCACGTGCAAAATGTGAATTATTTTGTGTAGTAGATAATTCATGTACATAATGAATGTGAGGCTTATCCTAATGCTGTGCCATCTGGAATCCAGCCATTTCCATCAGAATATTTATTTCCACGTGCTTTTAGTTTTGCTTCACTTTGCACTACTCTCCTTCCTAAAAGAAATGAATGAAAATTACACTCTCTAAACCTCAGAAGGCTGAAAATCTGTCATGTCTTGCAATATTTGATTGCTGTCCAAATCCAGCCTGTTCTAGCCTGTAACCTAGGTTAAAGTGTCCTGGGGCTGGGTGGGATTTTTAGTGGGGTACGGGGGTGTGATTGCTGACAAAAAGTAACAGATACAAAATCAAAAGATGCAAGTTACTCTGACTTGAGGTTGGTGCTTACACAGAGCATCAGCCTGCACGTGTGGTTGGAGGTTTCTGTGAGCCTTGGATTTTCTGGCACAGAAATGCAGTTTAGTTGGTAACAGTCATTACCGTCTGTTCTTATTTCCTTGTAGAAATTAGTACTCACATAAAACCCAAGACCTTAGTGTATGTTTTTGAAGTGGAAAGGGAGAGAATGTATCTTTAGTGATGAAAGTATCTTTAAGCCAAGTTCAACTCTGTCAAATTCAGTTTACTACTTTGCAGTTTTTCTGCACATTTATATGACACTGGATGTACAATAAATGTGAATAAAATTTAAATATATAACCTTGTGTGTTCAGAGCCTGCTGAAAGGCTTCTGGTCCTTCTGAGAGTTAAAATCACAGGATATTAGTGTTAATTCATGCTACTGATATACATTCAGAATGTACAACAAAAGAGAGTCATGCATTGCTTGGCCTTCCTTCTTAGCTTTTTTCCTATTCTTCCTAAAATCTACTCATTCCTTCTTCGAGAAGAATGCTATTCATGTAGTAAAAATTTAGCTGGATCTCACATAATAGTAATGTGGAATTACCTGCATTACTTTTAATGGCCTGATAATAGGCTAATGTTTAAATTTTCCAGAAACTTTCAAACCATGATAATTTTAAATATATGATATCTCTTTATTTTATATCTACCTTTTGTTCTGTTGTTTGGCAATAAAAATATAGAAGAGAAACAAATGTGTTTTCAATTGAAATCAGGGTCATAATTCAGGCTAAAAATCATCTGGACTTGTTAATCTGTGTTCTGTTTTTCTTTTCAGACATACCACATTCCTGAAAAATTAATTAGCTCACGTATTTTGAGTTTGCACATTGTTCTTTGCACATTGATCCACAAATGTGCAAAGATCCAACTTCGGAACCCATCTTATAAGGGTTACAAAAGTCCTTGCAATTTTTCTTAAATTACAGAATATTACATTTTCACTTCATACATTTAGTCTTTTAGTCCACTCTTATCCCTCTTCTTTTGGACAAGATGCCTACCAGCAAAATGCCAATTCTTGTTTAACCCTTAATGTATTGCCTTTCATGTTGATAATTGGCATGATTGAATTCTACCCTCTTCCACAGCTTCTGAGTAACTGCCTCCTGATTAGACCAGTAGTTGTGTTCCATCAATTCATGAAACTCAGCTGCTGGGTAAAGAGAGGTCTCTTTTCCATTTTCCACAATTTCTTAATTCCTCCAAGTTTCTCCACAAATAACATTATCATTTTCAGTCTCTGGTGTCACAGACTGGCTTTAGACAGTCCATTCAATTGTGTATCTCTTCCAGTTTGGTCAAATCACCTCATATGTGATGCTTCATCAATAATATGCACTTTGAATTGTAATTCTCGCTTTTAAATTCAGTGCAAGCCTCCATATATTTTCTCCACAACATTGTTGTCTAGTTTGGCTGTCTCTAAGTGAAGAGGGGCCTCAGCTGATTTCACAACGTGCTTCATCTGCTCTCCTGGAGAAAGCAAATGGCTTTCTCAGCTGTGGTCCAGCTGTCAGCTTCTCCTGCCTGCACTGTCAATGCACAGGAGGGTTCTGGCAGGTCCATCAGTGCTTGCAGTGATTTCTGTTGCTACCCCATGAATACCAAAATCAATCTGTACCGTGGCCATATTTAGTAAACCATTAGAAGGTCAAGCACAAAGGTAGCAACAATTTGATTTCCAGTGTTCCAGCGCCTCAGCCATCTGAGTAATTAAGTTTTCTGTTACCATCACTAAATTAGTACTGCAAAAATTCACTTAGACAGCCTCAGCACCAAGAGGTTTTCCTCACAGGAGTGACCAAGTAGATGACTACAGTCCTAGAAGACTAGAACCCATACACCTGGAACACACAGCTGAGATAAAGCCAGTCTTTAAATATTACTGAAATTCTGTTTTGGCTCTGTGATTTCTCTTGTCCTTCAAGACAAATACTTGAAGGAAGATTGCAGTTCTATTCAGGATTGTAGCTGATATTGACTCTTGACTTGCTGTATATGTCAAGCTTTCTTCTGCCAATGTTAAAATAATTTTTATTAACGTTATTATTACTGTGGGATTAGTTACAATTATTTCAGTAGCACAAGGTTCAGCTCGGAACTGCTAAATGAATTATTTTGCTAGCTCTTTGCAATCAAGTGATAATGCTTTACACTTCAACATTTATAATTTTCCATTAACTTACATCTTCAAGCTATATTCTTGTTGAAAAGGCTAATGATGTGCCTTTTTTTTTTATTCTTCCAGTATAAAGACTGGAAGTGAACAAGTAAATGAAGTGGTGGTAAATGGAAAATCACCTAAAGGAGATTATCCTATGCAGAAACACCACCAAGCTGTGAAATCCTTATACTTAACCTTTCTTCTGTTATTGGCAAAGCAGCCAAAAGTCCAGCAACCTGTTTGATTAGCACTTGGCTCTCCTCTGAACACCTCTCCTTCTTCCTATTTGGTTTCAAATCTCCTTAGGGGACTAAAAGACAGTACGAGATGCTGCAATATTTGCTTGGCTTTGGTGTGATAGTTTGTTGTAAGTGAGGGCATTCGGTGAGGAGATAGACTTTCTTGGCTGAGGTTATGGCAGGGATAAAGACATGGATGAGACACTTGGCAGAAAAGTGTACTGCTGTGCTATATGCAAATATCATCTTAGGGACAGATTCAGCACCCCAATCAACACCTTCTTAATGTTTTCCCCCTAAACTGTTATAAGTCCTTAGCTGTGCTCAGTATAACTTTTCATTTCTGTGTTTTGGACACCTGTATTCAGTCACTGGTAGGTTCACTGGTCTCAGAGAAAATGCACTCACGAATTTTCATTCATACAAGCCCATTCCATAGACATATATTTCTGGCCAATCGTTGTGAAAGAATATGATGTCCTGTGTCCCTTATATGTAAAAAATCAATTAGCTGATCTTCTTTTATCTCTGTTGTTTTCAAATATGTTACTGAGAGGATGAAACCAGCTAAAATACTTTCAGTGTAACATTTTCTTTTTGCTGGGATGGAACTTTGGAGTATTTAAAAAGAATTTTTTTTAACTCCAAGCTCTGTACAGATAAATATGATTTATAAACAGTGCCTGGCTTCACTTCAGAGCTCAGGCACCCGAGAATGGTCTGAGCTCAGACTGCACAATTTATCATGGTAAGTATCTGGCTGTGTCTGCAACACAGCAGGTCATCACTGACCATCAGCAGTGGGGCTTTGAGAGGGTAAGATCAGTGCAGGAGCACTGGGCCTTGTGTTGCTCTTGTCTTGCTGCTTTTGTGTATCCTGTGGGTGTAAAACCCAGAGACCTTTAATAAATGTATAATGCTGCGCAGATTATTTAGGTGCTAACAAAATTATTGTACAAATAACTCTCAAACTTTAAGAGAAAATATTTTTGCTGTAGTACTGCTGCTTAGCTGCTGGTTTTTTAAGGCTCTTTTGCATAATTTTCCCCATTCTGAAATATACACATAGGTTTCTAAACCTCCCCATCCTGAACAAAGTCTCTCCTTTTCTTCATGAAAATATTCAATAATGATAAAAATGTTCATAATACATAATACAAGCTAAGCAATTTTGCTCATAACTTTCTCTCACAAAAGGAAGCTCTGTATATTAACAATATTAACTGCTGACTCATTTCATATAGAGGTAAACTAAACCATGGATTGGAAATGACTGCTTTGTGGAAGTGGTTTTAAAGTAATCTAAATAAAACAGCATTGTGCTGAGAGTTGTTAATAAAAACCATAATGTTTTTATGTGCACTTTTATACAGTTATGCTCATTTTTCTGAGTAATAAACTTTTGAGCTAGACTTCTGCCCTTTAATATTTTGTTCTTTTCCAGTTTCTGGGCTTTCAACATTCTGTTTTGAAGTTCTGTATTATTTATGGGAAATAGGCAGTTGAATTTATTGCCATTTGAGACTCTCATTTGTTACTGATCAGTTTGTTCCTTTGCTAAGCTGAGTCTTGAAAACAAAATTATGCAGTAGAAAGCTAAAGGTTTGGATTCAAACCACATTCATATAAGTAATTATAAAGGAATTATAGGGTTTTTAATTCTTGATGTAGTAAGGAAGGGGATGTACCTTGGATTTCAGAAGTGTGGACTTTGTCCTGTTCAGGACATTGGTTCAGGCAGTCCCCTGAGAAACAGTCCTTGATAACGAAGAGGTCTAGAAAGGCTGGACATTAAGAAGGAAATCCTACAGGCTGTCCCCATGTGCCAGAAGAAGTGTCACTGGGGAAGAAAACTGGCCTGGCTGAACAGGGAGTTTTCATATGAACTCAGGGGGGGAAAAAAAAATGAGTCATCGACTTTGTCCTGATTCTAGCCAGGTTAGGATTAACTTTTGCAGCAGCTGGGAGGGGCAAGGCCAGGACCCTGGGGCTATTTCATTCCCCATCACACCATGTGCACCATGTCTTCCTTTTGATTTTCCAGAATGTGCAAGTTGTGTGGAACCAATTTCCACATAGTGGTCACATACACGGGAATTGTTTGCTAAACTTTGATTTTAGCATTGAGGTCTCTGTTCTTAGTTCATTGCTGTTTCCAGTAAGCTCTTTTCTCAGCCTGAGATCCTTACCTTTTTGTGCCTCCAATTCTTGTCTCTGTCCCACCAGAGGGGGAGGAGAAGAGTGAGCCCAATATTGTCCAAGATAGTATTTCTTACCTCCAGAGGAATAGGAGTGATCCCTCTAAATGACAAATGGAGATAATGAACTCAGTATTTCCAAAAAATGCCTCAGATTTTCTGCTGAACTCTTGGTATCTCTCTGTGTTTCAACTGTACATTTTGGATAGCCTGAAGATGTTCCTAGTAAGAAGAAAACAGTACAGCCATTCTCTTCCCCTGAAGGCCTTGATATGAAATAATCCTCTCTTTTGCCTTGAGTTCATTGAGTGGTCAGGAATAAGGAAGGAAGAAAAGTTACCACAACAGCAAATTTAAAATTTTACATGCGAATCAATATCTGAGAATTACTAACATGAAATGCATTGGATTTTTTTTGTTATCCTTACTGTTATGAAGAGGCAAGTAATCATTGAAATGTCTAATTATTGAAATTTCTTCAATAATAAGTACTATATATTAGAGCTTAGGTTTGGCATTCCTCTGATGATTTTTGCTCACATCAGATGTACTGAATATAGGATAAAGTGCCATTTACACTTCTTTTTGAACCTTACATGTACTGAATCTCCAGAAAAGCCTATGTGGTAATTTCAGGCTCCTTCAAACAAGTATTTCACAGTTCTATGTTAAGTCAATTAAGAAAATATTTGGAATTATTCTCAAGTGGACATCTCTGTAAATCAATTTGAACCAGCTCATTATCCTTTCCAGCTGCTTCTGGGCAAGGCCTTTCTGGTCTGAATGTGATAAAGAATGAAGTAATATTCCTTTAGAGGAAAAGGAAATTCTGTGAAGGCAAATTGTCACCATTTAAAAGGTCAACAAATTAAGTCAAAATAGCAATGAAATTTATGGTTTAATTAAAAACTAGACAAAGTGTGTTAATGAATTAAAATAAAGGCTTTTCATATTGACATATACAGAACAGTTAGTAACTTGTTCCACTATTCCTGTAAGAATCACATTAAAAAAATAAATAGATTTCGATAATTAATTTGCTGAGTGCTAAAATGTGCTTAAAAAAGTTAAATTTATAAAATTAGTTCACATTTTATATAGATGTTATATCCATTAAGAACATTAACAGCATAATAGGATACTACTGGATGTAGTATGAAAAGCAGGAAACTTTTCTGCTGTTAAAAACTCATTAGAGTGAAAGAGTGGCTTCTTTAATTAGTCTGTTAGGTTAGATACATAGTGAGAATGAGCATGGCCCAGAAATCTGAGAGGTATCAGGAACTATTTGATTTAAATATTTTTGGGGAACTGCAAGTCATTCATACCCTTATGTTGAGCTTCTTGAACTTTGCATTTTAATTTCTCTGGTTTTCAAATAATTCAAAAGAAGTAATGATTATGTTTGGGAGAATATATGGATATTTTCTGTAAAATCTGGATAAAAATGTAACACAGCATTCTGCTCTGGACTTTTTTTTTTTTTTTTGCCTTTTCTTACCCTCTTGGATTCAGCTTCGTATGAAAACAGAAAAGTGTTTTCAAGCAAGTATCTGTTGCGAAAACAAGCAATTGATATTAACGCAAAGAATAATGGGGGGATCAGCTTGATTATTGAGATTGAAGAAAAGAATCTGAAACTCAGATGTCTTGTGAAAATAATCTCAGGAAGTGGGAAATATTTCAGCAAGGGCCATGTGGCTTTATGTAAGATTATTATGAGTGTCTCAGAGGAACAGACAGGATTTTGTCTGATATATTCACAGAAATTGGAACATTTTAAAAAGTAGCTCACATTTAAACTCAAATTTAAACAGGCTTCTTGGGACTTGGTATTTATGCTGTGAGATCTGGTTAAGTCATCATCTGCCTTATACTGAAATAATAAATTTAAAATAAATTTGAAAAAAATTAACAAATAGAAACTCTAGTTTAACAGAGTAAGAGTTACTCGGCGCGTACCTTGTAGAAATGGTCTCAGTTTTTTCAGTGAAAATTATAGTCCAATTAACTACCTTTTAGAAGTTGTGATTGGAACTATCTTTATTAATTTACATTTTTGTCATGAATGGGTTTAGGAGTTAAATAAGTCCTTTCCTACTGCCCAGGCCTCTGGCAGCAGGTAGTAATCTTATTGAGATGACCAGCACCTCAAAACCCCCTCCCATTCACAAGTTCTTTTAATAATGACTGATTCTGTCTATTATATAACAAATTACTTATTAATAGACGGGAAAACTATTGACTATAAGACTTAAAACAAAACTACACAGGTATAAAATACTGTGTATAAAATATAAAAACAAAAAGGAAAAACTACTAGTAGATTTTATACAGTGCACGATAAGGTACCTTTGAATTACAGCTAGCGAAGGAATAGTATAAGCTTAGGATTCAATGTATCTTACCATCCAATCATTGGTGCAGCACACATCGAGATCCTGTCTCTCAATCTCCGGAGAAGTAACCACGAGACTGTGTCCAGAACTTGGGGAGAAGTCCCTTACACAGCTTCGTGGTGTGTGTGTATGGAAACTTCTGCTTCAGGGATAACTCGTGTATCTTTTATAGGGTAAAACGGTGTCTCTTAGTCATCACATTTCTTTATCTCTCCCTACATCTGTTCTCCAGATGTTTATTTTTACGGCCTGAGCCTCCTGACGCCAGAGAGATTCCTGTTGAGTCCTCTGAGTCCTCCGACCCCTGGGTCATCTCTGGTGTTCCAGTAACTCTGGTATGCAGGAAGGGGGGGGGAGGGGGGAGGGATGCCTCTGCCACAATTTTATCATAACCTGTAGGTAAAATTCACCATTTAACTCAGAAGGTTCACATCAGTTCTTTCAGGGATGGAAATATGCAAGTTACCAAGATAGAAAAAAGCCAGAATCTCAGTGGAATACTGGCTTGGACGGCACATAATGAAACATTTTTATGAAGAAAATTGCAACTTGATAATATACTTATTGTAGTCCTGTCATGTGTGAAGACGTGTAATGAGGTAAAGAGCATTCCATAATTTTAATGATACACTGGGAGTAATATTGTACATGTATCTCAATGAAATTATGATTTTATAATTATACCAAGACAGGAAGAAACTTTCTTCCACATTGCATCCAAGGACTGCTGCTTAGTAAGTTGGAAAGACTTGACTCTGAAGTTCATGGTTCTTCAAGTAGGGGAGTGGTGAACATGGGGATGCTCTGAAGCTTCTTCCTTTTCAAATAGAAAACCTGTGGCTTTCCTCTCTATGAAAGACAAGACTCCTTATGGCTTTTTGGTGCTTGTTAAAGTTAAGTAATGATCCTAAAGTTCTGCAGATAAATGCAAGTTGAATGCTGTTATATTCTAACCTTCTGGCAACTTGCTCTGTGCTTTATTCCAGTGCAGGCAGAGCTGCGTAGGGATGATGATGTTACATGGATTGGCTTTGTGCCAAATAAAATTCTTTAATTTATATATGTGTGTAAGGTACAAAGAAAACAAAACGCTTTAGGAAATTTTGTAGACATCTTTGTGGTTTGTTCGGGATGTTTTTTGAAGGCTAGGTGAAAAAGTGTAAAATGAGTTATGAGATTTTGTGTGTCTCCGACTAAATGGCATTTTATTTAAGGTTTTCACATAGTCAGCATTTGCTTTCGTACACACAAACCCTCTTTATTACTTAGTTTGAAGCTCCTGATAATAAACAAACAATAGAAATGGCTATTAGGATAGATGACTGAAAGTAAGTGCTTTGCAAAAGTCAATATTCAACTCACCAGATGGGTACATGGAAACAAAAATTGTTTTCCAAATAAGTGATCTATTTCACGAAGAGTAAAGTAACTACCAAAAGTGAACGCAATTTATCAGGGTAAACATATAATTATTTTAGAAACTTTAAAACTATTGCTTCAATATTTGTAATCTCTTCTGATTTTATTCACAGAATAAACTGGATTTTTTTCTCAAGATAAATAATCCATTAAAATATCCTAAATTATTAACTGAGGAAAAATACCTAGTCTTAATATACTGTTTAATACTATATTAAAGAAGGCATTTCTCCAGTGATTAATTCAGTCCATGCAGAAGATTATCTAAAGGATGTTTTTACAGTTGTTCATTAAATGAATATTGATCATGTTTTAATATCTTATTTGTCTTTCTTGAATTTAGGCTGTGGAAAAAACCTAGTTCATTTTATGTACATAGAAACATGTCTCAGTTTTCCAAGACATTACTTGCATTCTTAAGGAATTGTAAAAGCTTTTCAATAAATTGGTAATTTGAGTAGTTTTTATGGGAAGGAAGAAGTCGAAATTGACCAGTGTGGTGTGTGTTTCTGCTAGCTAAGGTTGCATTCTCAGCTTTAGTATTAGTACTTCTGCTATTTAATTCTTACAACAAGGCAAACATTACCTTGCCTCAGAACTCTTCTTTACTCTCACCCTTTCTCTCCTCTTGTCATCAATATGTCTCCAATGGAAAATTAACCATTAGATTTCAGAATACATGGAATACCTGGGATTGCACTACTGGATAATATATCAGTATGCTATTTTAAATATATCCTCTGGCTCAAATTTATATTCAAAAACCATGTATTAAAATGAAAATTGAGTTTGGATTCCTCATTGGAATTACACTGTCCAGCAGAGTTGTCAGGACTGAATTATATAGGGTGGACATCTGGCAAGGAAGCTTTTACAAAAGGTAAAAGAAGGTAACAGTTAGTGAATTGCACATAGCAGAGGGGGAGAATGGTATATCTTTTCTACATCTCTGTGCACCTCTCCAGGAGGAGAATTGGAACAGAAGTTGAGTAAGTTAGGGGTTTCAGCCTGGAGAAGTCCTTGGGGAACACACATAGCCCTTCAATACCTAACAGAGGCCTAGAAGGGAGCTGAAGAGGGCTTTTATACAAGGATATGTTAAGAAAGGACAAGAGGGAATGACTTTAAAGAGACTTGGTTTAAACATGAGAAACAAATACTTCTCTGTGACAGAGAAGTGTGTATATATATATATATCTGTGACGGTGGTCAGACCTTAGAACAAGTCCAGAGAAGTTGTGGATGTCCCATCTCTGTGGATCTCACATCTCAGACTGGATTTCAAGATGATCAAAGCCTCATCCAGGTGTTCCTGGGTAGGACGAGATGACTGGACAGATGCCTTCCAACCCAAGCCACTCTATGATTCTATGCCATTTGAGAATGTGACATTTACCTATCAAAGATGTCAGACCAAAAAAACCAGAGTGATTGTGGAAGCTACAGATCACTTCAGCAATATGGTTTGGAAAATGGATGGTTATGGAGATTGCTTACTAGGGATAGGATAGTGTGTCATTTGAAGTCAGAGAAAAAAAGCCCTTCCACTTCCTCAAAATGGGGTAACTTGTCTCTTTCTACTGCCACTCTTCTGTTCAGAAAAAATTATGGTTTGGATAAAGTTTTTGTTTCATGTGTGAAAATGTGAGCTCTTGATGAAGGGGGAATGAGTCACTCATGTGAACAGATGGAAAGAATGTAAGGGGATAAAAGGATCCTCTGGGAAGGCATGGCAACAATTAAGTGCTGTGTGATGAACTGGGAATTTCTTGATTTTGGTGTAGTTATTAATGTGTTTTGGTTGATGAAGGTGTATCTTAATCAACTCTCACAAAATTCTTAAAAACTAGCATGAAAATAAGAGAGCATGGTCTCTGCTGTTTAAGAAGATGAGTTAGACTCATAACCACAGGGCAAATTTTGATAGAAACATAGCATTCTCAGATTTTTCAAATATTTGTAGCCCTTTGATGGCTTGGTGAACTACTTGTTGGTGACTGTTCTTTGCTGTACAACTTTGCTGCAGTAGGACTTTGCTTCTCCTCAGAACTTTATTTGTTTATTACAGAAGTATGTGCTAAAAGGTGCAGTAGGTGTAGTACAATGGAACAGAAAGAGTCAGATACTGCTTTGAGTTTGGGGAAAAAAAAGGCTGCTTGAAGGCAGAGGTAGAAAGTTGTTCAGAAAACTAAAATTACTCCCATAAGTGCTCTTTTTCCAGTGAGATGAATGGAAATTAAGTGGCTTCAGAGATTATCCTTCCCCTCTGGCTCTCCCTCCTGTTTCTCTCTCAAGTACTCCTAGCTGAGATGCTTGCACAGCAGCTGCTGAGGCTTGACCTATCAATAATAAAGCCAATCCTGCCATGCAGTGTGGAAAAGGGTGCAGGAGAGACACTAGCTGCTTTTTCACTCAAAGTGAGGGTGAGGAGGGATTGGACAGTTGTAGCTGCTCTTTTTTCTGTTTGCTTCTCTTTGCAAATCAGGGAGTATTGGTTCGCCTGAGTCATGTTTGGTGTTGTGTTGAAATTAAGCTACTGAACTTGAGTTTGTCCACTCCTTTGGCCAGAAAATTGATCTTTTTGTGGTTAACTTCTAACAATTATACATGTATAAATGTTCTTAGAGCAGAGTATTATCTAAATTTCAACTCTGAAATTGCTCTTACTTTCATTCAAGACGTGTAACCTAACATAATGTTACATGTAAGGTGTATTTTTTAGGCCTAATTAATTCTTTAGGATGAAGTAGTCTCTTAGGTGTTTCGAGATGTGACTACAAGTACAAAATGAAGAAGTGTAACTCTTTGAGCCAAATGTTTACTTTATTCCAGTGGCAACTGAACAACTTATAAATAACCAGCTCACTGCTCACTTGATAGGTGAGATAGTGTGTTATGCTTTTAAGCAATAGAGGCTGCAAATCCATGCTGTCCCCTGGCTCTCTTTCCCAGTTTAAGCTAGTGTTCTGTCCTCTACACTAGTTAACTGCTGAACTGAAGCTGTGACATGTGGTCCCCTGTGCTAGTGTGGCTTCAGGCATGCAATAAACTGGTGAGGAAGACAGCCGAGAACTGTGCATTTTAGTACCAGAGTTTGCTATTGGCCCACTAAATGCTGTTCTAAGCTGTTCTGTTGTAATATGATCCTCTTCTAACAGTAAGAAACTTCTATTGGGTTGCTGTAGGTCTTTCTGTATCCTGTGAAGAGCTGCCATCCCTCACCAAGGAATGAGAACCTCTTCTCTTGCTCTGTGATGAAGCCTGGGTATATATAGGTGTATACAGACTGCTGTGATGTGCAGTGGGCTTTTCTCAAAAACTTGCTCGAAGTCAAGACCTTTAGCAAAGGGTTCGTTTCACAGAGATTATTTTTCTTTTTTTTACTATACTAGAAAGTATAGTAAAGAAGAGCTGTCCATTAAGGCAATAAGCTATGCTGCAAATACAATACCAATAGCACACAGGAATTAACTTAGACTGTAAGAATGATTGGCAGATGGCAAGACTAAAAATATCTCTTTTTTTGGTTGTTCCACCTGAAGCCTTTGTGCAGTTTCTGAGAAAAAAATCAGTAAACTCAACATGAGATGGATCTGATAATCAAATTTGATATTTGCATAGGTTCTGGGGCTAATGTACTTTGTTGAACAAAACCCATGACTTTACACGGTTGGTTTTTATCAATCCATTCAAAGATTGCAATGGGTAAGAGCAAAAGGGTGCCATCATTTCAAGGTGAAGATGTAGATGTGATAGATTAAAAAATTGGCAATTGAGCTTGTCGTACAATTTTGCTATACTTTCAAGTTCATAGAAAGTCAGGTGGACTTTCATAAATAACTATACAATCAATGACATCCTGTGTTTTCCTTAATTTGTGACTTTCCACTGAATGGTCTAGCCTACATTTGACCCTCTATGTTGATAAATATATAACCTTTCTGGTTTCTTTGCATGTTGCTGGTATATATATGCTCATCCACTCCTTTTAGGAGGTGTTTAACACACAGCTTGTTAAGTCAGTGAACGGAATGTGTCACAGGAACCCTTGACCAGTAATGCCAGAAAAATATATTGGACTTCGGTACTGTAACCATGTTTATGCATGCCAAAAAGTATTTGGAATGAAAATATGCAGAACTAAAAGCTTTATTCAAAAATTGCTGGAAGACAGGTACAACATTTTGCTTTCAGTGCATATCACTAGATATGCACAGAAGATGCAGATTTGCCAGTCATTGGTATCCTTGAATAGTTAGGAGACCAAGCTACAGACTTTTCTAGATATGTAGATATGGGATAATGCTTGTGGTGGGTTCACCTTGCCTGGTACAATGTCTCCCTTCCACCTGGGACTTCACCTGGCTGCCATGACTTCTCAAATACCATGGAGAGTGTCTTGGCCATTGCATCAGCCAATTCCCTCAGGGCTCTGGGATGAATCTCATCAGGTCTTATACCCCTGTATGCATCTATGACTGTCTTTCTGGGCTGCAAGACACCGCTACTCATGCCCAGTAATTCAGCCTATAGTATTTCCATGTAGGGCTGTATGTTAACCTTGCAGTCTTGAAACTGGGGATTGTCCTGACTGAGGTGCAGCACCCTGTGATTGTTCTTCTTGAACATCTTGAGGTCTGCAGGGAGCCACTCATCAAATCTGTGAAGATACATCTGGGATTGTGGTATTAATTTTCTATATTTTTGTAAACAAAAGAAATTTACTTATTCACTAATGTGATTTTGCATTCTTTAGTAATACAGAGTGCAACTTCCTGTAAAAAACAAACAAAAATGGGATACTAATTTTGCACTGGCTCTGAAGCAAACATACTGAAATAATTGGTAGTGGCGTCAGAACTTAGAGATTAAATGTGCTAGTTTGGAAAGATTATGGAAGAAGAAGTAATAATTATATGCCCAGGAAATGCATGTCAATGTTCAAGAAACACTGGGGAACTCATTAAAAAGTCAATGGTTGACAGATGTGTACAACCCCCAAAAAATCCCCACCAAGATGCAACTCAGAAAACACTGTTGACTTTTAGGTAGTTCTAGCTCAAGATAAGGCCAAGGAATGTGAAGGAAAGCCATGGAAGAGCCCTTTCCAGCATGCTTGTTGTTATATCAAAGTAAAAAACTGCAGCAGAAGAGGGCAAGGGTTATAAAGATTGCCAAGTACTATACGGTCTGGGAATTGTGGTAGCTGTGATGGTCAGGTAAACTCACCTTGTGCTGAAATGCCTTAAACCCAAACCAGTGCCATTGAGCAACCTTAATCTTGTCCTGGAAGATTTTAAAGATGCCCAAAGAAAATGCCACATAGGACATGTGACCCTTTTAGTTCATAACCAAGGTCTACCTGCCTCCCTCCTCTAGGTCAATTTATGGCTTTCTCCGGGGAGAAAGCTTGTGACTAAAAATGGTAACTGTAAATTTATATTACACTGCAATATTATTAAGCTATTACATTTTGGGACAGCAATGATACTCATTTAATATCCTTTTAAACACTGTATCTGTAGTGTTATCCCACTCTAATATGAATTTAATTGTCATTCTCTTATCTCATTCTTGAAAAATAATATCCTCAGTATAAAATTACAGTTTCTACAGTAAAAAACAGTCTTTTGATAATAGAAGTGTAAAGGTACACAGAGACCTTGTTGCAATAATTTTAAATATTTTTATTTTTGTTTCTTTCTCTTTCTTTTTTCCTGTAACTTTTAATTAATCCAGTTGTTGCCTCTTTTGACCTGTATACTTTTAAAACCACTTTGGGGGTGGGCAGAAAAGTCATGAGTCAAAGGCGGCTTGGCAGAAAAAAGATGGCTTTCATAAACTTGTAATTGGGAATCAATGTGCTTTAAGCTGTGGGCAGAAAATGTAATAAAAATCTAGTCTAGAGGGACAAAGGATTGTTTGTTAATAGTATAAAAAGGTCAGTGCTACAGTAATTAAATTAAACCTGCAAGGCATTCCAAGCCATACTTCTGAATTGTAATATACCAGAAAGAAAGAAGGAAGGTGCTTGGCAACTATTTTCCATTGAATATACCGTGGGTCATTTCCTATATAAATGAACATGCTTAAATAGCTTTCTGCTTTAGCACTCGATTTTAAACCTATAATAATTGATTTTGTCAAGTAATACAATGCTGTAAAGGCCCAACACCTGAGAAGTGAAGAGTATGTGGCTCTGCACAGACCCAGGTTAGGGTAATCCAAATTACTGTAGCACACACTGTATCTACCTGCATCTATGAACTCTTGCAGCAACTGTGCCTGTGAAGTATTGTACCAGAAACTTGATTTTTTGCCAAAACGTAAGGATCATCCTTTTGGATGAACTAGTGAATTTCAACAGTTGCTCCCAGTAGATTTTCAGGATTGTTTCTGCTGGAACCAAACTCTGTGTGTTGTGTTGTTAAAACTAGAAAATTCAGTATGAAATACTACTCAAGCACATGAAATTACTGTGTTCCTTGGATTTTGTGTTCACTACTGATCTACACGTAACGTAATGAACTGCAACATGGATTGTAATGAGTTCATGATTTTTTCTTTCTTTGTCCATTTAAAGTAACATTTCAGATTTCTGCAGTTTATCTGTAGCAGTGTCTAACTGTGGATCTTCTGTTTCTTGAATCTTAAAAGAGCACCTCAGGAAACAGATATAATTAATCTTGGTATAAGGACTGTGTGAGAACACTAATTTACTTTTAATTAGTAATATTTTCTTAGTTAACTTCATTACTGCTGACAGCTACTTTGTACTAATGAAGGCCTTAATCAGAAAAGTAAAATAGGGATACATTATTTGGCCAACTAGCCCCAAAAGAAGGAAGACTACTGAGGCCTACTGAGGTCTTATGTTATGTGTGTTGGAATTTTTTTCTGATGACAGTAGGACAGCTCAGTCCTTGGCTATATCATGGCTAGGTATGTTCTCTAGATTACTCCATTAATTTCCCTGATCCAACACCTGCAAAATAACACCACTTTCTGTATTTTTTTCCTAGCACACCTGGATTTTTTGGTAGGGGGAATAATCTGAGCCACATTTAGGCTTTTTGAGTATTCTGAGACTGGGTGATGAGAGGTCCACACTAAAGAGCTGTCATTTCAAGTGTTTTGGTTTGATTTTCCTTTATGAACAATAAGAATAAAGAATATGGCCTCACTTAATATTAAGGATCAATGGATAGAGGACTATATGAGCAAAAAGTGCTACGGAAAAAAGGTAGTTCATCTATCAAACCAGATCTGTAATTTGTTTAGTTTGTTTAATTTCCATCAAGCAAATGAGATCTCATTTGGTTGCATATGATCTGTGAATTTTTCAGCATGTTTTTGCACACAACTCAGAAGTTTCCAGGGTCTGGATTTTAAAGGAGGAAGCTAACATCAAAGTGACTGGCTCTTATAATGAGCAAAATGTTGGGAGCTTTGAAATAAATAACCTGTCTGCTCAGCGTGAACTGTCTGTAACTAGGGAGTAAAGAAATCCTGAGGATGCTGTATATGAGCTGTTTTTAAGAATAGCAGTCAGGGACAGATTCGTAATTGTGGAGAAATCTTTTAGAAAACAGATAATGGACTTTGAATTTCTGAAAGCAGACAGGTCTTCAGACTGCTATTTTTTTTCTATTTCTCAAACTGTGTTTATTTGATATGCCTCTTATGATAAAGCCTCAATATACTTCTCTGATAAAAGAGCTGTCTATATTCAAATCCGGAGACTTCTGAGGACAAGATTGAAGTGTAAGGAGAATAATAACTGAAAATACATTAAAATATTTTCACCTCTAAGTTAAGTAGGGTTTAAGCCATGAGTACAAAGAGAAGCGTGTAAAACTTCAGAATATCAGACATGTTCCACTCTGAAGCTTTTCTTTTTTTTCTTGATTTGTAATAATATATTAGTTCTTGAGTGTCAAAGCACCATGTAAATATTGTAATCAAGTGGGTTCAGTGCTTATTTCAACTTCTTTTAATTTATATTTTTCTTGTAATAAGGGAAATTTATGTAGATATAGGCTTTCACTGCCTCTCTGTCAGTCCTTGCTGGTGGAACACCATGAAAATTATGGGATTGCATGTTTCCCATTTTTCTTAACACTGTGTGAGAACAGTAGGCATGACAGAATTTTATGATGCCAGAATAATATTTCTGACTCAGCACATCGCATAGTTAAAAGCGACAGAAGACTAAAATATTATTAAGATGGTGAATCTTACACACTCAGAAGTTAGAGCTGCTGAAATTGAGGATGCAAAAAAATCTGCCCTGTTTAAAGTGGGAGGTACCTGAACTATAAATTAATTTTCTTGGACAGTGGTTTCAGAGGTTTCAGAAGGATTTCGTGTTTACAGTATGTGTTTGAAATGTAGTAAGCAGACTGAAGTGAGAGATATTAACAGCACCAACCAAAAATGTGTGACCTTAGGTGTGCAGCAGCTGTGGGAACATGTTGTGTATGAGCTGGCAGTGTGCACTTGAAGGCCAGAAATCCATTTGTACCCTGGTCTGAAAAAAAATGAAGCATGGCCAGCAGGTTGAGGGAGGTGATTCTATCCTTCTTCTCTGCACTTGTGAGACCCCATCTGCATTGCTGCATCCAGTTCTGGTGCCTTTGGAACAATAAAAGCAGGGACCTGTTTGTCCTTGTTTGAGAGACAGGTGTCTGCTAGGGAAGGCAGGAACCTCCCTAGGAATGAAAAATGTAAAACCCTTTCCCTCTGAATTGTTATAAATTTGAAATCAAGGGGTTCTCAGGCAGAGGTATGAGAATAGGAATAACAGTTCTTTACTAACACTTAAAACAAAACTAACAAATAATGAAAACTAAGGCATAAAACCACAAACAGAAGCAGACACCCCATACCAGCCCGCTTGGCCTCGGGCACTTTTCCCTGTGGTGCAGCTCCAGTCACAGCCGGCAGGGGCGCTGGTGGCTCCCTGTGGGCAGGGTGGGTGCGATGATTCCCCCGTGGCTGCAGGGGGCGCTCTGGCGCCAGCCCAGGTGACACGAGGTGATGGCGGCGGAGCTCAGGGCAGGAAGGGGTGGAGGAGAGGCTTTTCTTCACTGGCCCTTGGGTCAGCGATGTCAGTGCTGCGGCAGGATCCCAGGGAACAGCCAGATGGGACGGCAGGAGGTCCCGGCGGGGGGGGGGGGGGGGGGGGGGGT
>JAHLSL010013377.1:27139-44817 GCA_025920805.1 Petroica traversi
GGGGGGGCTTGAGACTACGATGTAGCAAAGTCTCACAGCGGGGAGCGGGGCAGGATAAGCTGGGGGGAAGGACCCAGCAGCTCCTCAACAGGTCAGGGAGAGGGAGAAAAAACTTACAGCAGAGGGGAGAACAGGGTCATGCTGGGAGTGCAGGTGGCGCATTCCTTTAGCAAGCAGCAACTCTGGCCCTTCTGCTCTGAGATCCCCCAGAGAGTGAGAGAGCAACAGCTGTCACGTCCTGCCTTTTTACCAGCCCGAACCGCATGTTATCTCTGCCCCCTGAGAAGAAGCTTGCCTCTCTCTGGGCTTGATGACCTTCTTTTGTTTTCTTCAGTACCCAAGCATTAAGTCCTTAGCAACTTATGGGAGAAAAAATTCCTTAAGAAATCCAAACCCCAACACTGTTGAAGCAGGCCCAGAGGAGGGACATGAAAATCATTAGAGGGGTGGAACCACCTGTTAAAGCAGGCTTAGAGAGTTGGGCTTTTTAATGCCCAGAGAATAGAAGGCTCCAGGGAGACCTTTTTACAGCCCTGTATTAAATGAAGTGGATTTATAAGAGATAGATATTTTATCAGTGCCTGCAGTGACAGACAAGAGGCAATGACTTTAAATGGAAAGAGGATAGGTTTGGGTTGGGCACATAGAATATATACTTTACACTGCAAAATTGCCCAGGTGGTATCCCCAGAGATAGCAAATGTATAAAAATATTTGATGATCTGGATTCTGCTGTGCCTGGGAAACAATGACAAGTACAGGCAATATAATAGTGGTTAGGGAGACTTGACTGCAGGCACTTCACTTACACCTGTCTCTGACATGTAATCATTAGAAGAAATCAGCAAGTTAAACTTATAACAAATTAATTCTTGAATTAATTGTTTTCCCTGATTATTGTACCAAGACACTGAATAATATGATGCACCTACTGAAACTTGATTTCTCACAGTAAGAAATGGGAAGATTATTGCAAATATTGCTGGAAATCATTGTGCAAACTATAGAACATAAGTAATTAATATTTAGCTTTATTAGATTTTATTCCTATTTCAGAGCTAATATTTTAGCTATGTTTTTCACAACTTACAAGCTCATTACTAGTTAAGAGATATGAACATTGTCCAGAAAAATCAGCTGTTATATCATTGCTATTTTTATCTTGTCGCTATGAAAATATGTCCTAGGAAGCATGCTAAGTGAAAACGGTTTTTAAGCCTTTTTCAGGACTTCTTTTGAAAGCTTTGGATGTAGTTTGGTGACTGTTTCTAAAAGGTTTTTAGGGAGCAGAAGTTGCTTCCTCTCTCAGTTCCTCAATAAATAGTGTTTTTCTCTTGTCTCTCATCCTATCACAACTCTATGGGGGTAGATAACATGCTATAAATGAAAAACTCTCTTGTCTTGTGACTGTGATGAAGTTGAAAGAGTGTATTTTATTGCATCCTTGACCAAGCTGATCGCTTCTTATGTGGTAACACTGTACCAGAATCCACGTGCATGTACCTGCTGTTTAGTATGTCGATTTGCTTAATTCAAATATATTCTAAAAAGAAAAATAAAAAAGTTTTTCTTCTTATTGCTGACTTGAAAGTGGCTCATGTATCTCATTGTAAATTAAAAACAACATCTTCTCTCCAAGGAAGGTGAGGAAGAAGGTACAGTGGCTGAGTAGCAGCAATCCATAAAGGTGAAGAGAATGCTGGAGCAAACTCTACTTTTTCTTGCCTTTAATTGTGCTTTTTATAGAGCGCATTTTGCATATTTTGGGAGTGTCCTTCTGGTGATTGCTAATGATTGTTGTGACTTTTTTGTGTCCTTTGAGGGACTCAGTAGGAAGTCTTCTGCTACCACCCCAAATTCCTACAATTATGAGGCCCTACTTCACTGACAGAGTCTCCAAATATGCAAATGGCCTTTGAAATTTCTCAAGCACATTTGTCATGTACTTTTATCTATTGCCACAAATTTCTGTTCCCCTTTAATTATGTGAACTATTCTAGACACTGACTTTTTAAAAATAGGCCTGGGTTTTGTCATTAAGAAGTAGCATTTCTCTCTTAAATAAGAAGAAGGTTTTTCTAGTATTGACTCTCAAAAAGGCAACAAATCTGCATGACTGGAGAACCAGGAAACAGCAGGCATACACCCCAGGCAATCCTAAACAATAAATACACTGTTACTCATTATTCTCTGGAGACCTGGGGGAGAGCTTCTAACCCTTGACTTCAATTTCTTGTTTAAATCTCCAGGTATTGGATACAGTGAAGACCAAGAAAATTGCAAACAACAATAAACTAGGGAATAAACCAACAAAACCACAAAGAGACTTCCACTAGAATATACTTGTGAGAGTTATGGTACCATCTGAAGAGAACTGGGAAGATGCCTGAAGCAAAGAAATTGTTAATACTGTCACTTTGGCTTATCCGTGTATTTTTAGAGACTGAAAGTTTTATTTCAGAGGAAGATTCAACACTTTTGAGCTCAAATAATGTATAATTTTTCTCTATTATTCAGCTGTTATTAATCTTCAACCTAAAGAAATTTTTTTTAAGGGAGTGAGAATACTACAGTCCTCCTTAGAGGAATAGTAGTTGAAGTCAGATAAAAATCTGATTTAAGTGTGGATTTTGTGTATTTACTAGTGAAAATTGTTTATTATCAAAACAAATATCTAGGACAGAATTTTTCATATTACTGAGGTTGGCATAAAACAAAACAAGTTGCTTCAAGGGGTTTTGAAATCATAGATGAATTAGGAGAGTCTCTTGATTTTGTGAAGCTCCACATTGCTCAATGATATTATTACTGATTGACTGGTATTCTGCCTTTTATCTTCGCAAGATGTTCTCATAAAAACAGTATTCAAGGTTGTCTGTAATCACTAGGGAAAGAGATCAGATGAGTGTAGAGTATTAATTTGACCAAAGAGTTTAGCCAAATGCTTTTGAATTTCCTTGATGGTGAAGCTTCTTGGACCTTTTTTTGCAGTGATGTGTGATGCCAAGTTTGTATTTTGTGGTGTATCACTCAGTTGATCACATCAAAAGCTACAAAATACACAGGCAAAATCTCACCTCAAGAAAACGGGGAATATCAAGAATACTAGGCTAGGGAGATGAATTTAGAATACTTATTTGACTGAGGATTAAAACAAACCCATATTCAGAGATCTCTCTGGTCCTGTGTTTAATATGTTGAGTTCTTGACTAAATTTCCAATCCATTCTTTCCCAATTCCACTGTTACCATGTTATCACTTGAGTTTGCTGCTTGATAGTGAAAGGCACTTGCAAGATACAGCAGCCTTCACGTCTTCTATTTCTGGATGCTGCAAATGAAACAACTGAATGTTGAGGTCAGTAACATAAAGTCAACTTAAATTTTGAAGTTAAGGCAGTCATTCTTCTTTTTCTTTTTTTTTTTTTTTTCAAATTACCGATGCAATTATTCTCAGAGTGAACTTTGAAATTCTTCTTTACAGTTTGACAAGACAGTATGACAGCTGGATTAGTGAAAGGATAATTATTTTATAGAGTTGTAATATGAGTTACACTTTCAATCTCTTCTGAGAAGACAACATGATGAATAGATATAATAGAAGAACCACTAATATGCAGTTATTTAGGTAGTGGCAAATGTGTAACAACTCTGAAGCAATTTTTCTAGGATGTTCAGAGAGTGTGAAATTTAGTCTTTAATGCATCAACATACTGTAGTTAAGTTGTCTATGTAAGTGTCTACCATTTGTCAAAGAAAATTCCACAAAGATCACCCATGGTGATTGTTTCTAGACTCAAATTCTCACTTTTATTTACCATTAACATGAAACATTTTGTTATCTTATTACTGTATTGTAAGATGTTAGAACTCTTTGCTCTAACATCCTGAGAATTAAAAGCTGATATATACACTTGATTTAGATATGAGAGATTAAATTTCCTCAGGTCAGAACTAAACTTTGACAAGAGTAGGTCTATTTGCATCTTGGATGAAAGCATGAAAGGTTTAAAATTAAATAGAATATTTCTAGAAATTATTTGAAGTCATGGCCTTGTGCCATTTTAAAATTTACATCCAAGCGGAAAGCTGCATTTGGTGATAAACATTAATGACAATGCAGGCTTCTTTGAAACATATTTGCTCTGATGTGTAAGGCCAGAGAGCTGTTTTGTATAATATACCATAATACTTGGTACAGTTGCATCACATAAAGTCCAAAACCAAAGCTTCACCTCAAGAAAACGGGAGGTTATTCAGCATTTCAGGTAGATAGCTTGCTGTGCAGTGTTCACCTAAAATAACTTCTCTTGAAACTGGCTAACAAACCCTTTAATTTACAGCACCTGAGACTAAATATTTTCTTCCCTGTCCTGTTCTTTAGCTGACTCAATTTGCTTGCATGGAGCACTGATTCTTGGCAAGGAAACCCATTTACCAGCAGACATTTAGACAGAAATGCACTGACTGAGTTTCTCAGTTACTCTTCTTTTTGTGCATGCAGCAGCATTCCAACAGAAATCACCTCACATTTATGCTGCATCCTGACATTGCAATATCCTCCACAGGCAGATGTGGTGAGAAATAGTGGGGAGTGAACAATGAAGTAGTGGAGGTCTGGACTTCTGGCAGTGCATCATCTTTTACTGGAGCATGCTGACTTTCAAGTGCTGGCAAAATATATGGCCTGTGAAAGGCATTGCATTCATGATACATGGAGTAAAGGGATTTTTGTATAATTCCATTATCTGAACAGTTCATGGGGTAAACTTACCTAAGCTAGCCCTTCACTGCTGGAAATGAAGCCTGATCCTGGCCAAAGGTCTCAAGGTGCTGAAGCTGGCAAGATAGTAAAGAAAAAGTAACTCTTTCCTTAGAGAAATTACGCTAAACAGCTGGTATGAAAACTCTTCAGCATTTTGTAGAGCTCTCTATTTCTTGATCTCTTTTTTTTTTTTTTTTAATTTATCTGTCTTCCTAAAACATTCTACTTTTAATAGTGACATTGACATGAACATACAAGACAGATTGAATCCTGGGGCAGACATGATTTTCACGCAGACGACTTCATCCAAAATTGGAAATAATTAGATGAAATTCTTTCACCCTTCACTGTTTCAAGTGCTACTCAGTGGCCAGTCCTCTCTTTTTTCCAACATAAAACTAGAGGAAGAGTTTGCTACTCAGTGAGGATTAAATCATAGACGCCTACTACTCTATCAGTACTGACAGGGATCTTCAAATAAATACTGAGTGTAAGTGATCATGTGTTAAAATTACGTTTACCCTTGGACAAATTGAGGAATTTTTCCCTTGTAGTTATACTACAGGCTTGAAAACTTATAGAAAGTTACATGTATAACTTTTTCATCAATAAAAAGATCTCATAGCCATATTAAACTTTGATTTTGTCTGAAAATTTAAGTTTATAAATATTGGAATATGCTCTGAAAACCATTACATTTGGTTTATGGTGGGGCAAGGGAAATGTAATTAGAGTGACAGTGATAGATTTCATAATTTATGGTTTGGGATTTTTTAAAAGCATCGTCTCAGAATCCTCCTTGCAAATAATAAGGACATTAATTGATAAACTGCCACAAAGTCTTAGGAATAGTCAGCAATTTTGGAGGTTGGAACGAACATCCTCAAGTTAACCAGGCTGGTACAGACTGCACAACTCTGAGAAATAATGGGCTTTCTCTCTGAAATATAGCTTAATAACTGAGCAGCTGCCAACAACTACAGTAGCACTTTTGACTTCATTAATTTATGAAGTGAGACTTCAAACTATGGGCATTCAGAAGGGAGCAGAGTTCAGTGTTGGGGTGTCAAAAGCGCAAAAGGTCATGTCACAAAGGTCTTTGATGCAGCATAAGCTTTAAAAAATATATTGTTGCCTCTAGAATGAATATCCAACAATGTCATCCAGGGTGATTTTGCACAAAATGTGCCAGATGAATGCCCCCACTAGTATAGATTAACATAGTCCCTTGTAAAATCTATTTCTGTTTGCTGATTCTTCCTCTAAAAAAGTTACACTTATGTGAGCTGAGACTCAACCAGCTCTTCTCTGACAGACCTCACCCATTAGGAATGCAGATTTCTTCACATTATCTTGTTAGCAAACACAGCTTACTCTACTTAATTTGAGATGTGTAAGACTCACATGCATTTGACACCACGTTAATTTTGAACATAGTCATAATTCCTGTTTAGATACAGTTCAGATATCTATGTTACTGCAAAACTCTGAAGCATTTACGCCATTTCTGCTCAAAAGTCAAATGAGTGAGCTTTTGCCTGCCTGTAAAATACCACAGTATGTTCCCAGCATCTCATCCTTTAAATTGAACAGTAAACTTTCATCCTATGAACTCAAGGAAGTGTTCAAATAAACATGCTGCTCTAGATTGCTGCAAAGCTATATATGTAATGTTCTCCTATACTTTTCTCTTGATCCACTGTGCTTTAATTAGAATGGAATCTAGGTGCCATATTTAAAATTCCTTCCTATTTATCAAATCTTAAAAAAAAAATAAGAAAGAGAAAAAATTAAAAGTGTTTCAGTTGATAATAAAATTTGTCCCACAACATGCATCAGTTCTAATGTGCTAGACAAAATCCACAATGTGAATTAGATATCTTGGTTATCACTGGCTTGACACATTCACCACTGCTAGCTTTTGACTCAGAATTTTGATGGTTCAACCTACAGAAGCATAACTGCATGGATGTAATCTCTCATCATGCCCCAGGAGACTCCTCTAGTATAAAAATGGCTCTTTACACCAAGCAGAATTTCCTGTCTGTTTTCATAAGTTAAGGAGAAAAGGATATCTTTATTCTGGAATAAATGTTTACAGAAGACTTGATAAACTTAAGGGCTTTACTACACAGAAGGTAAATTACTACAAGCTGAAGTGCAGATATGAAATTTTACCTCATTTGAATTGTTGCTATTGCTTAACAACATGTACACAAACATCATTAAGACCAATATTTTTGGAGAATTTCTGTGATACTGTTTGCAAAATACTTGTGATATTTCTGTTGCCGATACATAGATACTAACTCTACTTTTTATGAAGAGCAGCTAATTGAAAATATTGGTATTGCATTGCTTGTTACTTTGTGAATACAGAAAATTTCTAATATATTATGCTGTGTGGACAACTCCTCCATATCATATAACAGACTGATTTTTGATTTCTCCTCACTGTCATCTTTATCCCACAGGTTTCTTGTATGTTCATTAACATTTTCATGAAATCTCTGTAGTATTTTGATACCAAGCACATGACATCACATTTCCCCTTGCTTTCAAGGCCTTCATGTTCTAATATGGTGCTGAAGTCATACTTGATTTTCTTGGGATAAAATAAGGTTTAGGTATCTGTTTTATGCAAATGTAGTGTGCTGTGGTCTTCTTGCATCCAAAAATGACTTTTGGTTCTGCGGGTTGAATTTAAGGAAAGAACACTATTTCTTGTGGGTTTTGCTATAGTCTGCCTGTTTAATTAAGTTCTGTGTTGTCCCATGCAGCTCAAATTGCTCATCTTAAAAAGTTTGGAATATTCTGGGTTCTGTAAGACTTGCTTACCAGCAGTAACCTATAATGCTAAGCACTTAAACTCAGCTGTATGTGGAAAATATTAACAGTATATTAGTTATTTCTAACACTATCAAACAGTAAAATAATTATTACTTTTTTCTTTCTGTCTTTTTAATGAAACACATTGTCAAATGAAATCTACTTAAAAAACCATATTTTAGCATTCCACCACAGAAATTTAAAGCTAAAATCTCATGAAAGAAGATGTCTAGGTAAGATTATTCAAAGAATGGAAGTTGAAAACAGAGCCTAATGAAGAAACTTACCGAAAGTTGGATCAGAAGAAAAAGGTCCTCAGTTGTTCTCCTGTGTTTCTTCTGGCTTATTTTTTAATGCATTTTGCTGTTAAACCTAGAAAAAAAATCCTTGAAAATCAGCATAAATATGTAATTTACTGTCTGTCTGAATTTTTATGGAGTTTGAATACTTGTTCCAGAGTTGTGCAGGCAAAATTATTGTTTTATGACAAGTATGGACAATATAGGTAGAGGTTTGCAGCAGTCTGGTATGAAAATTATGTCTTAACATATAATGTGAATTTTAGTTAAGGAACTTTATCTAAAGAAATCTCTAAAGTTATTTTAAAGTTCGGAAAACTGTGTATCATTAGTTTCATGGTGCATCATTTTCACCTGGAAAAATTAAGATTATGCAAATGCACTGCTTCATGAATTGGGTGAGATGACTACATGTTCTTATTGACTGTCTCAAAATCATAAGCCTCCTGGTGATGGAATTTTTTGTAGCAAGAAGTGACAATTTTAGGCAAATATCCATGTAACATCATATCTTTTTTGAAAAAATATTTTTCAAGAAAATATTTCTTAAGCGTTACGTATACTTTTATTTCCAATAGATATTAAATTTTGTGTCATCAAAGTATGTAGGAAGAGGCCATTAAAATTTGTCCTATATTGAAATAAACACACCATTTATCTCTCTGTTTAACAACATTTGGGATAGTTTAAGGGAATATGAATAGTTTAAAACTTTTAGCTTCAGGAGCTGTTCTCAATATAACTAATATTTAATTGATAGAAACTAATTTGATTACAGGAGAGAATTGCAGTCCACAACATATTGATAATATAAATATACATCAGAATTCAATCATAAAGCTTGATATGATTAGGTCATTTAACCACAGATGCCTAAAGAATACTCATAAAACTTCACTCATAAAAATTATTCCTTTACGTAAATTGCCTGCCTCGCTTAATTGTGCGCTTGGATAGCATTGCTTTTCTGTTGCAATTGTTTCTTAAAAGATTATTTCATTGCATTGAATCGCAGTGTTTTTGTAATTATCCTGAATGCACAGCAAAATTTCAACAAAATTTTTTGATAAAGACATATGATAACTTCATAGGTACAGAAATAACACGAATTAGTAGGAGCAATAAGTCAATTATGGAATCATGTACTTGTGACTAAGAAATACAATTCATTGTGGGTTACTGTCTAAATATTGATACTTGTCAGGCCATTTGAAATGTCAGGCCATTTGAAGCTCCGTCAAAATTGGTTTAGGAAATTATTTTTAAATAAATGTGTAACAATTATGCTGGGCTGACCTTGCAAGCCACCAGGTGCCCACAAAACCCCTTTATTGCCCCTTCTTCTTAGGAGGAAAGGGGAAAAATTAGGACAAAATGCTCCTGAGTCAGGGTGAGGGTGGTTGAAAGAAAAGCAAAGGCTGTATGTGGAAGTAAAACAAAGCAAAATTCCCTTCTTTAAAAGCTGAAATCCAGCCATTTCTTGGGAAGTAGAGTCCCAGAATGCGTAGCAGTTGCTTCAGTAAATAAAGAGTAAGTTCCATCCCCCTCTCCCTTTGCTCAGTTTTTATGTGTCAGCAAATGCCTTATGTCATGGAAAGTCCCTTTGATCAGTTTAGTTCAGCTGTGCTGGTATGTTCTCTCCCAAATCCCTCCTCATCCCACACACACAGGCCTTGAGGAAGTTTAAGAGTGGGGGGTAACAAAATAGCCCTGATGCCAAGGGACCATTGCTTAACAGGACCTCAAACACTGATGTGTTGTCAGCATTGTTCTGGCTACAAACTCACATCAGAGCTCCGTGAGGGCTGCTGGGGGATAATATAAAATAAATGTGGAGATAGACTTTCTGAAAATTCTGGACTACATCAGGTCTCAGGCTCAAGTATTCTCTTGATTTTATTTACTAATTTTATTATTTTTTTAAAGGTGAAACAGATTGTTTGCATATTGCAGATTTTTCAAGTTTAGTTTTGGAGTTTTAAAATGCTGTGCATAGAAGTTTTACTCAAGTCGAAAGTATGCCTTAAGCGCTTATTTTTATGGCCTGTATAGGTCATTTGTTTCATAAAATTCATGTCTTGTTTATGCTTTGTCAGAGTTTAAAATACAACTACTTTTTTTTTGTTCTGAGGTATCCATTCAGTTATATTTTTTAAGATACAAGTCTGTATTTAGCTATTTCAGTGGGATTGACTTGTTAATTATTGTTGAAGGAAAATTGAGAAAACTAAGTTGAAATTTGGAAGAATTTTTTAAGAGAAAGTTTTCTCTTCAAGGGATTTAAATTAAAGTCGAATAAATTAAATTAAATTAAAGTCAATAAACCCAGCAAAAATAATTGTACTAAAGATTATTTTAACAGCAAAAGAATTTGAACTTTTTACTTCTGTCTATTTTGCAGAGGTTGCATAGAGAATTGGTCACAGCTATAAATTTACTCTGTAACTACTAGATAGTAGTCACTGACTCTTCCTGCCTCACTCAAAAATGTGTGCATTTGTGGGCCTCTCATCTAGGTCCAATTAATTTTTTCTGCCAAAATTACACAGGAAAGTGTTTTGACTTGTATTTGCTTGAATTCCTCTGACAGCAATTTAACTTCCTGTGAGCCAGGTGGCAGATGAGAATGAAAAGTATTGGCACAGAAGGTGAAAACAGCAGAATGAAATCTCCCTAGCCTTGCTATGTGGAAAATATTTACAAAGTCACGGTGCTAGTAAATTTTGGCACAAGAATGAATAATGGTGCTCATGTTGCAGCATTACAGACATGAGAAAGACTGGCTTTGTGGTTTTATACTTGTGATGTGTGTGTGGCCTGAATTCTGAATCTTGAAGTGTTTGCTGGCTTATTGCTGTATAGCAAAATTACTAATGCCACAATGAATCCTACCCTATGTTTTGTGTGTTTTTATATTTGTGGTGATATATGCAGCTTAATATACGTAAAAAATACTTTTATAAATAAACACTATAAAACTTAAGCGGCTGTTAGCTTTAAGTCATGTGATGTTTTCAAGGCTGTAGGTAATAATCCCTGTGCTGAAAAACAGTGACTTCAACATTTAGATGCAGCACCCGCCTACTGATTAAACAGAAGCTTTCTTCTCCATGCTGAAGTTTTTGACTTTCTGACAGTATTCTAGGCTCTATGTAGAACAGTTTACATATTCTTTCTTCCACATCTCTTTTATTACTTACCAAGTAAACAGAACAATACCTTGTCTAATATACCTTGTTTTTAAAGAAATACTAGCATTAATCACTTCCCTTTTCCAAAATGTGGCTTCCATTTTGGTGTCTTGGGAGATTTCATTCCAGTCAGCACTTGCTGACTCAAAAGACTTACTTTCATATCCATGGTTTATTACATACCTGTAAATCATGCAATAAAAAACAGCTTAAGAAATTTGGTAAAAATTAATTGAACCAGCAAAAGAAGAAAAGCTACTCATAGTAAAATCGTAAGATGTAATATGTATAGTACCCTCACATTGTTGACAGTGACTGGAAACTTAGACATGGAATCTATTCTGCTGTACATGAAAAATAAATTGCTTTTTATCCTTCTGTCTCCTTCTTTGTGTCAGTGACCTTTGGCAACTAAGTTAAACGAGTTCCACATTCACAGTGAATGCTGTAGTTATGTGATAATATTTAAACTGTGCATGGCAAAGCTGATTTTATAGCACGTCTCGTGGTTCTGAACTGCAAAAATTATGGGGCAGAGCTCAGAATGTATATGCATTAACAGAGCCATAATGCCTTAAAATTATAGGATGTAAAAGGGAGTGGAATAATTGGAAAAAATTAAATATCACAGTGTATGTTGAATTTTACCTGGTTATGTAGCATGATGAATAAATGATTCAACAATCTAGAAATACTAGAATAAGTTTTTTTTGAAAATATTATGTTTCCAAGAGAAGGTTATTTTAGTGGATTTCAGCCTCGGAAAGTTTTTCTAATAGGCGCATCAATGACTTGGTTACAGCAATTTGAGCCAGCCTTTGATGCTTAGCTATTACCTGCAACCTACCCATGACAACCCACAGCTAATTCTACATAGCAAAATATTCAGGGAAAAACATTTAGGAAAGGAAATAAATTGTTCTAAGATTAGTGATATGCCTGCAGTAGTAAAGATATCCAATCTTTACTAAAGATATCTGTTGAATGGTTTGAGTGTCACATAGATTTTGTGACAGTGGTGAAACCAAGAGAATTCTTGCTGCCAAATGGCAAAGGTATAGGTGTGATAGTCGGATGAAGAATTGTCTGGATGGTCCAAAGAGCCCATGTCCAAGGGGAGAGTGATGACTGATATGGTCAAGGTTCTTATGGGGTCACATACTGTTTAATATCTTAATCAAGGGCACTAACAGTAAGATATAGAGCACCCTCAGCAAGTTTGGAGATGATGTAAAGTGTCACAGATGACAGACACACCATAGGAAAGAGGTGACATCCAGAGGAACATGACAGACTTGAGGAGGGAACTTCATGAACTCCAACAAGGCCAAGTACAGAGTTCTGCACCTGGATTGGAACAATCCCCAATATCAAGACTGGCTGGGGGATGTTTGGACTGAAAGCAGCCCCACAGAAAAGGATTTGGAGAATGGAGTCTTCCTTCAGTCAGTGAATGAAGACTTGGACATAAAGCTCAGAAAGGTAATTAGATCTTGACAGAATCAAAAGAAGCTGAATGGATCCAGTTCTGGGTATGGTAATTCAAGAAAGACAAGGTATATGAGAAGATCCAGCAGAGGGCACAGAGATGATAAGACTGGAGCATTTCTCTTGTGAGGAAAGTCTGAGGGATCTGGGCTTGGGATCTGACCAAGAGGCAACAGAGAGGGGTTCTTAACCAAGCATATAAAAACCTTAAGGACAAAAGTAATGAGGGTAGGCTCAGACTCTTCTCAGTGAAACCCAGTGGCAGTAGAAAGGCACAAATTGAAACACGGGAAGATCCACCTGAATATGAGGAAAATATTATTTATTGTGGGAATGACAGAGCTGCTCAGAGAGGTTGTGGAGTCCTCCCTCTGGAGTTATTCAAACCATACCTGGAAATGATCCTGTGCAACTTGCTGTAGGTGAACCTACTTTATCAGGAGGGTTGGACTAGATGATCTCCAGAGCCCTCTTCCAAGCCCAACCATTCTGTGGCTCACTATGTTTCTGTGTGATTTGTCCCCTCTATTCCATGCTGTGAGTCTCTAGGTTGAGCAGAGAGGTTGTGATTGACCCATCACTGGAAGTTCCCAAGGTCAGGTTGGATGGCGCTTGGAACAACCTGGTCTATTGGCAAGGTAGGAAGCAGATGATCTTTGAAGGTCCATTCCAATGTAAACGTTTCTATGATTCTTTTATTACATGAAAATATTAGTTCTTGGAATAATTTCCCATGTGTAATCCTGATACATCCTCTCTAGATTTGGAATTTAGTACTATGATCACCAGCTTGCTTTATTTTAACATGATCCTACAATGTATCACAGAAAACTATATGTACATTTTAAACACCACTTTGGCAAGGAAATTCCTCCAAGTGTAGGCAATTATTTGCTTTACTAAGGATAATTTGTCTTTGCAGTTGGAAAGGAAAAAAGCAAGCCTTTTGTTAAAAAATTACAGATATGTGCGCTTACACTTGAAACTGAAAACCACATGCCAAATCAAATGAAATACTAAAATGTAAAACTTCAAGTCAGTACAGTTAAAAAGAACACTAAACTCTGTTATTGTATGTCACGAGTTGTAAAAGATTGTGTTAATTTGTTTTAAGAAAACCGCACAGACTATTAAAAAGACACCAATGGAAGTTATGAAGCCAAGTTTTTAAGTTTATTTCTTTATATTTAATATCTTTCACTACCAGAACCATACCTTAATTATAATAAATTATGTATTAAGTCTGTAATCTTATATTTCCCTATTGAAAATTAGCAAGATCAATACCTGCTGCAGCACTGTGTGGTGATGTGGACTTTCTATTGTAACAGTTTTGAGCTGAAGAGCACATAATGTCCTTGCAAAGTCAATTCTCCTCTCTTTAGGACATAATTTGAAAAATGCAGCATTATGAATCCTGGGGATGTTGGGAATCAGTTTGGTAGCAACAGTGGCAGCTAATAACAAAATGGAACTGGTTAAGGTGTGTAGGAAAGTAAAGTAATAAGTAACAGGAGGAGAGGGTCTGTTTTGCATCTTTACTGGGCAAGCTTTAACTCAGCTTGTGCTTAACCTTGACTGATAATTTTCTTTTTGGGAGTCAGAGCAGCTCAGTGAACAACTGAACAGGTGGGACAGAAGGAGCAGCCCCTATTCAGACAGAGAAAAGAGCAAGAAAACTACTTTTCAGGGTTTCAGATCTACTTGCCCATTCTCTGTAACACTTGCTGACTTGAATAGTCTGTCCTAGTAGAAATTCTGTCTTCCTGCATTGCATGTGGTTCAGGTGGTATCCGTGTGCAATTACACTTTGTGAAGCACAAATACCCCTTTCCCCATTATGTCTGTCTGTCTGTGCTGAAGTATCTGATGTTTCTCTCCTTTTAATTTCTTCTCTTTATTCCATTAGAAAGATACTATGCCTTTCCTCTATAATTGAAAATAAACCTTTCTTCACTTCTCAATATATTTTAAAAAACTTTGCGGTATGAGGCAAGATTTGCAAGTAAATGCAGTTTCTTTTTAATAGAAAAATGCTACAGCTAGAAAAATCATGCAAACTTTTGAGCACATAAACCCTTTTTTAACATCTAAGTTTACTTTTTGGCATTTGACTTGGTATTGATAGCCAATCAATAATCTCAGCCAGCATAAAACTGTCCATATCTCACAACCCTTAGGTTGTTTTTTTCATGCCTCAAAAGACCCATGGTGCTATGTTTTTATTCTTCATTCATCTGTGAGTTATCATAGAAATTCATTCAACTTTTTACAGACAATTTATTAATCCCTAGACATAAACCTGCCTGGAGATATTATTCTAAGGTGTTGTCTTTTCTAAATTATACAATAGGAAAAGGGAAACCTGGCTGTGCCTAATCTACTGAGTCCAAAATATTTTTCTCTATTGGTTATGGATATAGTTTCCTGCATGGGTATATTTGCTATCTATTAGGCATATGATTTTGTACCGGAATTGTCAAGATTGCATTTGTTTTTCATCCTCTAATGAATATGTCAAAATATGGAAACAAAATTATTTTCACTTTTTCTGAGTGAGTTGTGTTTACTTGGGTAATTTTCTTTTTGATGCAATTATATGAATGATTTTACTGATATTGTTCCACATTCTACAAAGTGATGTGTCACTTGCTTTTGCTTTTGTCTGGATTTTCTGGGCTGATGGTGCACCTAATGGTAGCTTTCAGAGTTTATTAGCTTTGCAGGAGGAATGAAGTTGAATATATAGCCTATGTCTGAAAAGTAATGTGGTGCTAATGTGGAATTTAAAATAGAGTTCTTTTCATGGACTCTTGGTGCTGTTGTCCTCTGGCTGTGTGTACAAATGTACTGAAAATACTAAGGTGGTGCTGAAAATGCTAAGGAAATACCAGTGGGAAGGTGACATTGTTCAGTTTTTCTGTTCTTCATCTAATAAGCATTCTGTGTGCAAGAACTGGACAGAATTCTCCTTAGTCCCACAGGAAATAGAAATTTAGATTGTCCAATATAGACATCAACCTTGCTGGATCTAAATCCTTGAAATGGACTTCTGTCATCTCTCTGAGGGGTCAGATCAATTTTCCACTGCTCGTGTTTTATTGGCAGACTAAGTACTAGTCAATCATTCTGAAAGTGATCTGATTAATCTGAGATTTGCAGGATTGTTTAATAAATTATGTTTGTGAAGGAGGTCTGTGTTATTGTTCTCAGTTCACCACATAAAGAGAGGCCTGTTTTCTAACTGTAGTAGTTGTGTTTCCAGGAGCCACAAAGAACAAGATGGATTTTCTGATTTATAGACTAAATAAAAGATTTTTTTTTTTATTGGTTACATAAAATGGTCACAATACAGGTTAAAACTATAGGTTCATGCCATGTTCACAATGTAGATTTTTTTAGTTGGGGATACATTTGGAAAGAAGAATTTAAAGACATACAGTATATACTATAATGTGCTCCAAGAACAAATGAATTTGACTAGGTGCAGTTACACCGAACCATAAAGTAATGTGATATTTCTAGAGATTATTTTATTGAACGCTAAATGCATGCTTTATTAATTAGTTACTTCATTTAAAAATAAATGTTTAGCATTCATATTTTTACCTTGTTTCATAAACGCCCATGGATATAAGTCTCTAATACTCATAAATAATGACTTTAAAACCCTGTTGATTTTGTATTATTGTATTATTGTCTTTTTTCCACAGATAAATAAAATAAATGTCATTATGTAGACACAGGGAAGAAGAGAAGTGTGAGGTGGATTGAGTGTCTGCCAGACTTACTGATAGATTACTGACAAAACTGAACTGTAGGCATTCTCAATATGATTGGTTACATGAAAACAAAGCTATTTAAACAAAGGAAATATTATGACTTTTTTGACAAATATGTTGAATTTTGAAATTTGTAAAAGAAAATACATGACTGAGAATGCAGTGAAGATGGATTACTTAAACCCTTTAAGCATGTTCCGTTTGTTTGACAGGATTCTCAGAAGAGAACTGATAATGCCATTATCTATCAAAATGCCTAGTCTCCATTTTTGTACAATAAATAATATGAGGTGTAAAATACAGTGTGGAAATATCCTGAACAGCAAAGCAATTAAAAGCTTCATAATGGTTCAAACTGTCTAGAAATATGAAGAACAAAATAAGAAGGCCAAATTCAACCTCTCTGTGTATGAGACAGGAATTAATGCCAATAGGAGAGACAGTAAGAACACAGTGTGTCCTTAAAGCATTTTTGTAACAGGTGACCCAGACAGAATACTTCACCTCTGCAATATGTATTTCTTACTATGAACTGGTTCTGTAAAAAAACAGTAGGCAATCCATAGATTGCATTTTGTATGCTAAATACAAATACCATTAATATTGATAGATGCTGTGGAGGAAATATATCTGGTCTGATTATAGTGCATTCAGTTGAGGGTCTGGGGAAAGACCTCGTGTCCTCTGGTAGTCTGGTATTAAAACTGGACAGAGAAATTGGAGTTTGCTGGGTTGGGTTGTTAGATTTATGCTGGTTGTCTCTGGTTTGGGAAACTAGCTATGCATGATGAATGGTGTCTGATACCACAGGCAATTACAGGGAAACAGAACAGACTTTAAAAAAAACTGGGAAAAAAAGTCTTGTGGATAAAGTTGTTTGAAAACAAGCATGTTATGGAAGCTGGGTAAATGTAGAGGTGTGTATTATTTAAATTCTGGTTGATATTGAGGAAATCAAAATAAAAACGTGAAGCAGCCTAGACCTGTAGTTCCAACCACAGAGGTGATACCCTGTCCAAGAAAGTTGTTTGTGATGAACAGCTGTAGATTGCAGCAGAGCAATTTTGGGCAGGTTTAAGTGCTCTTGCAGCTTGCATATGGAGAAAAGAAGAACCAAACTTCTTGAACCAGGCAGAGGGGGAGAGAAAGAGAGAGGGAGAAAAAGACAGAAAAAGAGGTGGTGGAGGGAGTGAGAATGAGTGGGAGGGGTTCTTTGGGTACTAAGATGCTGGAAGTTTGCAATGCCTTCACAGCCCCAGACACCCAGTTGGGATTTCTTCCTGGAACTTCTGCTGTTTTTCTTTATTCTATTTAGTGTTGTCAAC
>JAHLSL010013378.1:0-27124 GCA_025920805.1 Petroica traversi
CTAATGCTTCGGGAGAGCCGCGGGCGGTCTCGCACCCGGCAGGTGACTCCGTGCCCGGATAGCACAGCTGCGATCCCTGGCCGGAAGCGCGGCTGCTCAAGCGGTTGCCGGGGAACAGGCGAGCCGGAAGTCCCGCCTGCCGAGCCGCGGCTGTTGTTGTGACAGGGACCGTGACAGCGACAGGCCCGGCACGAGCCCCCTCCCCCCCGCACACGGGCCTCGGCGCCTCCGGCTTCGCTCCCCGCCCGCCTGCACCATGAAGTGGATGTTCAAGGAGGACCACGCACTGGGTAAGGGGGGATCCGGGTCAGGCGCTGCCTGGCAGCGGCCCCGCTGCCCTCAGTCTCTCGTGTCGCCATCTGTCGCGGTCGGTTTCCCCAGGCGGTCGTCTTGTCTGTGGGTGGGCAGCGGTTGGCAGCCCGCGCAGAAGCGTGGTTCGATGCCCAGGGAAGGTCTCCCCGAAAAGCTAGAGACCCGCTCGGAGGCGGGAATATGATCGCGATCCCCGAGGCTCACGGCCCTGCCGGCGCTGCCCTCTCGGCCTAGGACACCGGCAGTATTATTACTATGCAATGACTAATTCCGAATTTTGTTCACAGAGCACAGATGTGTCGAGTCCGCAAAAATCCGAGCCAAATACCCCGACCGTGTCCCGGTGAGTAACCAAGCCAGCTTCAACAGAGTAGTTAGAGGCAAAGGTGTTTTCATCCTGCCCACTCTCATGAGTTCCTACTAAGTAAATTCATGTTCCTTTTTGTGTCCTTAGATGTTTTAAAGAAACCCCAAACACATCTAACTACTCCCAACATTTCCTCCTTTGCCCCAGTGCACATTGGCAAATAAGCTTTCTAAATACTTTCCAGGGATTTTATGATACATCATGCTCCTGGTTTCTTCTAATGGCAATTATATCCCAGCAAACACCTTCATTATCTTGAAGATTGTGCCTGATCCGTAGAAAGATTATGAAGATTCTTGAAACCTTGACCATCTTCCATCGTGGCTAAATGAATTAGATAATATCCCACACGTATTCCACGCCTATAACCAGTTATCATGGTGGCTTTCCCCATACAAATCCTGTTGTTTGAAGAGCCGATGCAAGTGGTGACCCTTACTTTCTGCATTGATACCTACCAATCTGATAAATAGTGAATGACCTCTCTTCTTTTCTCCACAATCCCTTTTACCATGTTTCAGTCTCTGAAAAGACCACACTTCACATCCTTATGTAACAGCTAGCAACATGTCCACATTCTCAACTTACTTGCTTGAGTGTAAAATTTCCCACATCCCATCTGACCATGTGCCAGTTAGTGCCACCCCTGCCTCTCATCTTTTGGTAAGTAACTTCTTCATTAGCACAGCCCAGAGAAGAATCTTTATTCCCACTGACTTTTTCTGCTGCTCACTTGCACCTAGTCACAAGATTTTCTCCAGTTGCCGTCTGGCAAGCTGATATGATCCTTGCTGTTCTCTCCTGACTCTCCCCTCATACATACAAGGTCAGCATCCTTAATGACCATACATCTCCATAGTATCCATTAAAAATCCATTTATCTGTTTCAAAAATATCCTTGATTACCTTAGGGGAGAAAGAAACAGAGAAACTCATAGTGTGAGTCAGAATGACATGCTGCTGTGTCAGGAATGGATAGCAATGTGTAGACAGATACAGGAATTAAATCTCAAATTGCAGCAATCCTTTGTCTGGACCAGTACGTGTTTTCTGCTTGATGATTCAAACTGAGCCATGTACCATTGGTACCAAACAGTTGTTATCAATTTAATAGTCAGAAGTGTTTTTGAAACTTAATGTTTTAAGTGGAATGCAGAGCTAAGAAATGGAGACTCTGGAACCTCTTGTAAACCTTATTTCCCAACCTACTGTATTTTTCCTTCAACAACAGTCTGTGTAGCACTATAAGCATCAGGTCTTTTTCACAAGCAATACTTAATTATCCTTCCCCCTGCCCCGTACCTGTTGCTGTTATTTATTTTGGTTTTTTGGTTTGGTTTATTTTTGTTGGCTTTTGTTTGTGGCCATCTTGCTGTCTTTCCTTCTTGTAGTCAATTTGTGATTTCGGAATCAATGATGAAATACTAAAAAGTCAGTTCAGCAGAATACAAAGGTAGCCTCACCAGTACCAGTACAGGGGAAGGATCACCTCCAAGACCTTTGCCTAATGCAGTCCAGGACACCTTACTTGTGTCCAGGGCATACTGCTGGTTCATTTTCAACTCTGGGTCCACATTGCAAGGATTCCGTATCATAAGTGTACAAAAGGTTAAATGATATGTGTACTTTCCTGTCACAGGTTTCTTTAGGGCCTAATGCACCTTTTTACCCATGACTGCCAAACCCAGGCACAGGAAGTTTCAAGCCATTGTGTATATGAATGTAGGTTTCAGTGCAGCTGTAAAACCAGGTTTTACAGTGCTAAGCCACTTCTATCTCTAATTTGGTTGCAGCCAGGAAACCTTTCTGTTTGCCCCCTCTGCTCACCATTTTAAGCCTGTATGAGCAAGCAATCTACCAAAACTGTCTGTTCATACCAATCCCGAACAGCCTGACCTTCACACCTGCACTTTACAGGTCATAGTGGAGAAGGTCTCAGGATCTCAGATTGTTGATATTGACAAGAGGAAGTACTTAGTTCCGTCTGACATCACCGTAGCCCAGTTCATGTGGATCATCAGGAAGAGGATTCAGCTGCCATCTGAGAAGGCAATATTCCTCTTTGTAGACAAGACTGTCCCACAGTCCAGGTGAGAGGCTATTCACTTGGTATTCAGAATTTCAGCAAGCCTGTGCATATTAGAGGGTCAGTAACACCACTCTTTGGGGTTCATTTGGTGATTTCAGGAGGTGTTTGTCACATCTTAATCTCACTAAGTTTTTTTTTTCTCATGAGTTTGATAAACATCTTATTTCTTGAGCTAGACTGAAAGGAAAGGTGAGTGAAAAATATACTGATTTACTTCTGTGGCAAAAGGGTGAGCTTTGTAGTTACTATGTTCTTGCACTTGGTTGAGTGCAAAAACACATAATCAATGTAAAGAATTATTCTCAGTCTAACAAAAGAGTTGCACATTAAATACTCAATAGAAAATGCTGAACATTATTCTTAAAAATGTTATTATTCTGAAAAAAACAGTAACCTGTCAGTTTACAAAGAAATTACAAAGTTACAGACTAGTTGCTGGTTCTTTTTTTTAAATTATTTTCTTCTACAAAAAAAGAGTAATTGCTATAGAAAGGTTTTTCACACTGCTTTTATATTGGGAATAAGTTCATTGTTTTCTGCCACTTACTATTTCCTTAAATATTATTAAAGTATCTTGTGTAGAAAGTTGTAGTAGCTGCTTCTGCTATATTCTGTATGTCATTACATGCCTTAGATGTGATATTTTTCTTAATGCTTAATTGTAACAGAAACAGTCCCTCCAGGTAATCTGATACACAGCAGGGGCCCATGAGACCCATCCTTTCCTGCTTTTCTTCTAAGAGAATGCCTATATGTCATCTTCATAACAGTACTATAGAATTGCTAGGAGCAGGAAAGAGAGATCCATTGTCTCTTTTTACATATTCATAATGAGATGGCACATATCAGCTAGAAGAACAGGGATTTGATTATTCAATATTAATGTAAAAATGGTAACTTAACCGATAAAGACACAATCTGTTCATGGCTCTGCTCATCTCATAGGCTGAATGTATGTAATAAACTTCTGTATGAGAAGGATGTCAAAGGTTGGTGATCTATCTACTACTCACCAATTCTCTTACATTTCAAGTATTGCTCACAATCTTCCTAGCTCCTCTCTTGGGCAGAATGACATTGTTGTTTTCCCAGTCACTCACATTCAGTCTCCATCTTTCAGCTCATTAGCCTTTTCTTAGTTTTGGAAGTCAGAGAAAGGTGAGCTGAGGAGGCATCATTTGTGCACCTGACTGATGTCATCCGCTCCATCCCTCTGTAGACAGATGGTTGGAGCAGTCGATCAGCCAAGTAATTGCTAGGGTTTCTTTTTGTTTTCAAAATACAGACCAATTTCCAACAAAATAAGGAAGCATTCTGACAAAGGCATTTGTGAAGAAATATAAAAAATTTACACTGCAGAGAGTCCAGGATCATTTCTCTAACTCATGAGTCTACTGCTTTTCATTTATCCTCGTTTTTTTGTATTTTAACCTATACACAGACTTACAAGTTTTAGCTTTTATTCATCCATGTTTATATGAGGTTCTAACTGTTAACACTGGCAACTTGCATGAGCCAAGCAAACCATTTCTTTTTTTCCCTTTCAAGCTTAACTATGGGACAACTTTATGAGAAGGAAAAGGATGAAGATGGATTCTTGTACGTTGCCTACAGTGGAGAGAACACATTTGGTTTCTGAATGGTGGGTCTTGGCTGCTGTACCATCCGGCTGTGTATCTTGTAAATAGCTGATCATTTTCTGTTCTGACATCCTCAGACATACCTTCTATATACATGCATTTGTAACTGGGTTTATTTCTTAATATATCACTAGGTCTTGTTTTATTAGACTGTTAAATTATAAAAAGAAAGTTTTGTTGGTTTTGTGCATTTTTTTTCCCTCATGGCTATGAATTCCCAGAGCCTCAGTTCTTTGGGGGGATACATTTGATGACATTGATTAAATAATAAAACAAAGTAGTTGCGCTACTAAAACACGAAGAGAAGAACATAGTATTTTTTTCTGTTTTGAGATGTTAGTTTAAGAAAAATAAAAATAATAAATTAGTATTGGGAACACTGGATTTGCTAGCTTTTCCAAAGCCAGGAGCAAGATGCTGATCGTGTTGAATTGAGCTAGTATGTTCTTCCTTCTCAATTAACAAACAAGTACAATAAAAATTCCTGTCACAAACAGGCAGTGCTGTCATTTATTTACCTTCATTTTGGCCAGAAAATTACTTGTCATGTTTACTAGATGCTACACAGCTGCTTCTGTTACCTACTAGACATTGTACAGCTTCTCAAACTTCAGCCTGTGGCTGATGATACCAAGAAGAAACAAAGAGCTCTTTGAAGGTTTCAAAACCAATAGCTTCAGAGCTACCATATCTCACAGCTACTTCTATTTACTGGCGAAGAGGCAAACCTGTGAATTGTGTGGGAGAGGGTGGAAAAACCAGCTAATTGGCCTAATTGCACAGTGCTGGAATTCACAGTCTGATACTAAAGGATAACAATGGGTTGAAGAAGTAGCATCACTTCGACCTTCCTAAGCCAGCAAGGAAACGATAAATACAGTTTAGATTCCTATTAAAAGTTTTAATTCATTTTCACACTATGTGGTGCCTAAGAATTTAGTTTTCAAAATGTTTCCAGTTACAGTGGAAATTTACCACTTTAGAAACTTAAATCAATGTCATACTAACTCAAATTCTGATGAAGATATATTATACCTAGACTTTTTACCTCTGCAGTCATTCACAAGTACTGGCAGAAGGACTCCAAAATGTGAACCGTAGGAGCCTGTGAAATTACTGAGGCTTGTCACAGTAACTGTGCTGCACGTGCTTACTGCATCTGAAAATGCGCTGTTATCTCAGTAAGCCCTTCATTATTCAGAACAGCACTGCGTTGTATACCACTGCTTTAGGAAACATTCTATTGCTGCTTGTCTTGAATTACTTCTAACTCCCTTCCCACACATTAATGTTTACTCTTAACAGAATTTTTGATTCAGAATGAAGAAAAGTGGTTTCATCTATCATTTTAAAAATTACTTTTTATTACTGGAAAATGTTCCATTTCCTTTATGCTGAAACTTTACAGTTTTTCTAGTTATCAAGTAATATTTTTCCTTAGCTGTTAACAGAGGAGTAAGAAACACTTAAAAATGCTAGATAAAGTTAATAACATGCTAGCAAATATATGTATCCAGAAGTAAAGGAAGATGTTGCGATTGAGGTAACTTTTGCACTACCCTTCATAAGCCCCTAAAGCCTCCACATAACTGCTCTCTTTAACATCTCTGTATTTATTAGTTTAGATTTACGACCCCATACATGTAAGTAGTTCCAAATAATATAAAGATAAATACAACAGTAACTTCACTTTTCATCTGCAGATGTTCTTAAAGCGGCCATAAAACATCAAGAAGTTTCCTTTTGAAATGCGTAGGTGAAATGCATCCCTTTAGTACACCCTTGTAAAATTATATAAAGCATTTGATCGCGCATGATATTCATTTTCTGTTAATCCTTCAGTTTATGTACTGAACAAAAAATGAAGAAATACCTCACTATTTCTACAGCAACATCTCTGCGTTACTCATCTTTAAGATAAACTCAAATGTAATCTCCAGTATAACTAAACCAGTACTGGATTAATTTAGTATTCAGTAAGTAAGTATTCAGGCCAAATTTAGACTGTTTAGATGGTCTTTCCTCAAAAATTACCTTGCTTCTACATGTATATATGTTAATTGTATATATTATGTATCTTTCATTGCTGCAGCCATCTTATAACATTATCAGATAGTCTGAGAGGAAAGAACTCCAACACCTTTCTTTCCTCCTTGCCAACAGAATTCTCCTGCCCTCAGCAGCACAACCCTAGCTCCTCCTTTCCTCTAGTGCTTAATGGATTTATTGCAGAGGTCATTTAACTCCTAATGAAAGGCTACACCTTGTTTTGGGCTCATGTTTTGTTTCTCTACAAATACGGTAATTTAAATAGTATTCAATTTACTCGGAATGTACTGAAATCAGTAAGCCTTCCAGCCTCTGTTAGGGTGAGCAGTGGAAGCACACTGTGAAGATCAAAACCTTTTATTTCCAAAAACAGTGGGATGCTAACATCTTGTCTCACGGAACTGCAGCCTTGAGGTCAAATAGATTGATTACTCCTACCCTTGGACAAAACCACTTGTTTCTATGCTCTGGTTTTGACTTCCTTTAAGATAAGCAGGCAGTCTGTCCTGCCTTCTTACTACGAGTGAAAACAGAATGACATCTCTAATAGTGACACTGTTAAAGACATCCCACTCAATGATTACAGTTTCTTTGTCCTGGCAATTAGGAGCCATTGGCCCCAAAACAAGTCTGGGAATACAGATGTGCTCATTTTACACACATGGTGGGAATCTTGGTGCCCGCCTATGCCCTACTGCTCCCACTAGCAATTGTCTGCTTGTCCTCATTAACCATGCACTGTGGGCATTTCATTCCTGCCACCTGCCTTCCTGCTAACTCTGCTCTCCTGTGGCATTCTACTGTCCTCCCCGTGCCTTGCCTATCTTTGTTTTTCGGGGTGTCAGCTATCCCAGCGCAAAGAAGTGATACAGGCTTGGAACACATCAACTGTTACCTTCTAGGAGCAATTCTTCCAAAGACCTGCTGACAGTGATCCAAGTTTAGTTTGCTACCTTTTACAAAAGCAGACTGTTCTTTCCTATCTCTGTGTTTTTCCCTTCTGATTTTTAGAGACGTTTCATGCTACCGCCAACAGCATTTCCTGACATTTTGGATTGAAACAGATGCAGCATTAAAATACTGATTTTCCATCGCAGAAATGCCATCCAGTTGAGGATGATTTCCCGCAGGCTTAGCCCCTCAGCCTTTTAAATGTTGTTCTGTTTCAGCTCCTCCCCTCCTTTGCATATTCACTGACTTGCTCTAGGCTTAAGTATGTCCTCAACTCCATCCAAAAAGTGAGGTTAGCATCAGTGTTCAGCACCTCAAAAACTACTTTTGAACTTGTCAAGTAACAGAAAAGCAGCAGTCTACAGTTCACAAGCACTTTAGAAATGCACAAAAAAAATCTTACAAGGAACAATCCTAACAGCCAGAAAGATTTAGAAAATTTTGGAAATTTTAGAAAAGAGTTAAAAGAATTTAAACCATGTAACTGCTCATCTGAAAACTCTGATGCCAAGACTACAGAACTAGTCTTACATAATCCATTTTAATATTGCAGCTAGATAGGAAATGGGAACACTCCAGTCTGGTCAGCAGGTTCACTGCAGACATTGTTGATTAACAGTGGGAAGCTCAGTATGGTAAGTGAATAGTTTCTGCAAGATTTCAGTGAAGAACAAAGGTAAATTTCAGGAGTCTGGGAATCTACTGATAGCTCTTTAGGTACACTACAGAACTCCGCCCTTGGAATGCTACTTGCTCAATTACATTAACTGCAACCATTTATCTTCAGCAGTTCACCCTGTAGCCTATGTGCAATGGCATCTGGCCATTTTTATCCTCTGATGACTACTGCAAGTCACTAATCTCCATAATCCCTGCCCTCTTCAAACACATAAAATGACCTCCCCCTCACCAATACAACTGGTCTTTCTGTGCGTTAGTGCTGCATTGGAGAGAATGGGCATATCCACACAGAATTCAAGTTGTTATTTCTTCAACAAGAGAACAATTCTTACTCAACAAGTCAACCCAAGTGTGAAGTAAAAAGGATTTGCTGCTATCAATTCTCAGACTGTAATGTGATATGTACTGTTTGGTCCCATATGTAGCTCAGTAGGTTGACAGCAAAGGCTGTTTGGAGAACTGTTGTGCCCATTTTTCAAATCCAAACCTATAGGATACCAAAGAACAAAAAACTTCAAATCACTAAAGAATTTCTAAGTTCTAAATGATCCGATTCTTTCACCCTGCCATTGCCTTGTCCAAATATTTTATGAATTGTGGTTTACCAGAGAAAAATACAAAAGGGAATATGCTCAGTAGCAGTTATGCAGTCCTGAAATTGCTCACAAAAGACCGTAACTGGAAGAGAAGGTTTAAGCAGGATTACACACTGCTTCCCCCACAACTGCTCACAATGCTGACTGTCTTGCCGTGCAGATGTTAGTTGGTAATAAAGCATAATGACAAGAGACTGAAAGAGACATGCCAGAGACTACTTTCAGTACTTCCCAAAGCACCTCCACCTTTGCCAGGCTATTAATGAACACAAGAACAGTGACATAAATGGCTGAGGCATTTCTGCTTTTAATTGACCACATGGGGGCACAGAGATGAACAGTACTTGAAACACTGAAAAGCAGGTAAACGTTTGCCTGTAATTACACAGGATTGGCCAATCTGAACAAAGTAATTAAAAAGGTTTTTTTTTCCTCCCTACATAAACAAAGTAGTTGAAAGGTTATCTGGCAAAGTCCTGAAATTGAGATGCACAAGATATCATAAGTGGTATTATTTGACACAGACTCCTCCCCAGCGCTTTTGCTTCTGAAGTGGTGAACTCTGTGGCTACGTTTGGTAAAGAGCAGCATATATGAAGGATCTTCAGAAAAAAATGACACTTTAACAGAACTAGTATTTCCAGTTAGAAGCAATGGCGCAGAAAATTCTTCCAAGCGCCAGATAAGACGGGCCAAGAGTTATGGAAGTGTTACTTACTATACATTAGGGCTGTCCCAGCAACAGAAAAACAACCACAACATCATGGAAAGTGGAAAAAAAAAGAGCAGCACTAAAATTTTCCATAGTTCTGTTTCAATTTCAGTTAACACTACTTTCGCTGCAATGACTATGGCTGGTAGATCATATCCTCAGATACTAGGATAGTACATCACCGCTTCCCTTCTGTTGGAGGTGTACTGTTTCATGCAGCTCAGAATTTTAAGTCAGCAATGACCCTTTTCTATATTTCAATAAAAAGAGGGCTTCAACTCAGCCAAAATAAGGTATTCTCTAAATTGCTTTCCTTTTCACTCCTGTCTTTTTACAGCACCTAAACTAGAGAGCATCTTTTGCTGACCCTTGAACTGCAGAGGTATCTGCTGTGGACCAGAGCTTATTCCAGGATTCATATAGTCACATGGATTCTCATGTGAAGTGCAGGTATTCCTTGGCATTCTTGACCCAGCCCAGCAGAGCTTGGCTGCGCAGTACTCTCCAGGCTTCTTGATAATTTAATGCAGCTTCCTTGTAGTCCCAGTAGGTTTTTAGAGTCTTCCTCCTGACAGAAAATGCACAAAAATGAAAACAATTCTATCATCCTATTGAATGGGAGGTCACAAAATAAAAAAGAAATCGAACATTTAAGAATCTGATGATCTCCTATGAACTCTTTTATGCTACTTAGTGAAATTCTAGGGAGACTTGTAGACACCCAGGCTCCAAAGCTACACATCGTCAGCAATCTTACAAAAGGAAGCAAAACAACTCTTCTATAGCACTAGAAACATCTGTGTTTGACTGTGTGATCACAGGTTACAGAAAAGTTCCATGAAAACAAAAGAACATCAGAATCACTTCCTTGTAAAGCTTTAAATTCCTTGGTTCCTAAGTCTGACAGTGGACAACAGTAGATGAAGGCAGGGTTATATGAAGAATAGCCCATGTTCTAATATACCCTCCAACTACAAAACAAGCTATTCAGAAAATCAGAAAGTACTACAGAATGAGTTTTCCTTGATGGAGCAGAAAAGATGGAGGCAAGAGACATAGAAGTGGACTAGAAGAGTCAGGGAAGGAACTCAGGGTCAAAGTGGAAAAAGGAAACTGGGTGACAGCACAGTTTTAGAGCCAACCATTTGTGGGAAGAGATAACAAAATACATTTGTGTGTGAAGAAGATACAAAACTGGGTAACTATTAAATAACAGAAGTTTAAAGAAACAATTTGATACTGTAGGACTTCTTATCTGAAGTTCATTCAAACCCAGACTCCAAGGGGGAAAGAAAAATTAAAACATCACAATACCATGTAGAAAGGAAAAGGGAAGATGAAGGAAACAGCAACACAAAGACACTTTTTAATTTTGCTTTTTAAGTGAAGAGGAGGAAAACCAAAGACTTCAAAGGCAATTAACTGCACAAGCTGACTAGTCAGCTAGCACTTCTACTGTATAAATAGAGTTTGTGCAGCATAAAAACAATGTCACATCTGTGAATCAGCTGGACTTTGTCAGGAGAAGCCCAGACAGGGAAACAGCAGAGGACAAAAAAGTCAAAGGAAATGACAAAGCCAATGGTCTAGAAAAGCCCTGAGGTGAAGTGACTTTATGTAAGCGGCACATGATCAGCATAATGAGTCACCCACCCAACAATGCACAAGTTCACAACCCGTTTCAATGAAATTATAATGGCTAAACAAGTGAGGACAAACTCCCACCCTAAAAAGGCTAAAAATGTTATATTTCAAACGGATTTAAAGTCAAGGTATCTCTACTAATAGAATCAGTTGAAAGCATCTCAGCAATAGCATGGTTAATGCTGACTTCAGAACTTTGAAACAGTTATGAGACACTTCAATAGACACAGAAGATAACTGCAATCTCAACAAAACCCCAAAGCAAGCAAGATCCATTAATAAAGATCCAGGGTGCACTTACTTTGGCTCAGTTCGTTGCATCCTACTGTATGTTGGGATAACCGCACCTTAAAGCTGGTGAAATTATATCTGGAAGTAAGTCTAAAATAAAATAAACCTTCCACGGCAATAGATTTGGAACCTTCTACATCTCCCAGAATCTCTATGCCAAAGAGAACTAAGTTTCTGTACGTGTGAAACTATGCCTTACTTTGTGGCATACCACCAAGTACATAATGCACCTAATGCTATGCCATACTGGATGATTACTGTGAGTAATTAACTCCAGCCTGATAAACCAAACTTGTTTTTAATAGTGTAAAGGAAAATTCCAATTATGGCTTCCTCAGACAAAAGCTGCTTTATTTTCTTTCCAGAAGGTCCCTGTTTATGCAACACATGCATTGCAGAAAGAGCCCTATACACTATCTCACCTTACTAGCTCTTACCCCACCATACACTAAGATGAAAACTGATTTTAGCCTAGGCCTAAAAAAAAAGAAAAAAGGTTTTTTTACTCAAACTCTTCCTTCTTGTGAATCAAAGAAGTGGCATTTGACAGAATTCCTTAACAGCAACTAAATAACTCCATGACACTTTTGGGATGCAAGGTTTGAATGCCACCAAGGGTAGACAGCTGCAGGCAGCTGATCTAACAGCTCATGTTTTCAAAAAAGATACTACTTTCTAATGTCTCTTTCCACATTTTTCAAGTTTCAAAGTTTAACAGTGGACTTATCTAAAATGAGATTCATGAGCAGATACTGTATCATCACAATATTCTTCGGTTATATTAAGATAGACTCACTCTTCTAAATGCAATGAGAATGTCTTTACCGTAAAGTGTCTGGTAGATCCTCTTGTGAAATACCTGTCAGCAGCTTTTGGAATTTATGGAAGAGTTCCACTTTACAGATCTTGGATCTGATATTAAAAAGAAAATAAAATTAGAAATTCTGATGGAATTCACTCCCCCATACAGCTCACAGCAGCACATCCCAGCTAAACATTTTTGATAGAAAGCATTATGTTCACTTCTCAAAGAATGTAAAAACTTCTCTATCATTTAACTTCTCCTACCCCATCCAAGCTGCCTGCCTGCCTTTTCCCTTAGTTTTAAATGTTATATTGACAAAGATCTGCATTGCCTCCATTCTCCCAGTCAGCACTGATCAGTTTGCAGAACAAACATTTTAATATGATGCTGTTATGTGCATGAAACTGCACTGTCATCAGCTCACAGGTGCAGTAAGGTTTAGCCAGAAGGACTAGTCCCAGAACAGATCAAACAAGCAGAGGACTCAAAAGGCTTTTTCAAACTCCTAAATTTTGTATTATTCAAAACAAATACAAGAAGCAGCAGAAGTATCTGGAATGCTGTCCTTTTCACAATGGTGATGAGGACACATTCAGCAACAGCTCTACAGCAGTTAAACACAAAGAGGTTCATCAAAAAATAAAGTGTGTCAAAGTCTGAAAGATCTTTAGAAGATACTATATGTATCTGTCAGTTTTGAGCCTTTCTGCTTCCCCAAAGAGATGGCAGCCAGAATCACTGTTTATAAAGTATAATTTGTTTTTGAATGGCCCAGCTACTTCCTGTATTTAATTATCTTTGCATACTTGTATCAACAATGACTGATTCAGATCTCAAACAAGTGCAAGCTGATTCTCCAGAAGCACTGAAAAAAAAAATCAATCAAAAAACCTTCCAATATTGCTAGTGATGCCTTTTTCCTGGTCTTCGGTAAAACAAGGCTAGACATGGTTAGAGGGTTGGGGGTTGCTACCTCGGTATTCTAATTAGGATCCTGTTCGATGCCTCACTTCACCCAGGTAGAACACCTCACAATGCAGACTCCATCAATCATACACACGTTAGCATATCTAACAAGGGAGCCCAATAAGGGGGCTAACCTCTAGTTTACAGAATCTGTCCTCCTAGCAGACCTTGGCTTCTTATGATAGTAGAATGTTTGGTCTCCCTGGTTCTGCAGTTCTGGGGTGTTTAGTCTCAGGGCCTGCAGAACACTCACAAAACACTAAGCACTAGACTAAGTGAAGGGTTACAAGCATGCATCCTAATGCTTGTGGATACACAGAACTGTGTAAAAGGTCTATAAAAGAAAAAGCAGAAACCATTTTGACATCACTAGCATGTCTTTTAAGGACATCAAAAACAGCATAGCTGTCCTATCATAGAATCTCCACAAAGATCACCGAGTCCAACTTCTGGCTCAGGAAAACCCCAATAATCCCAGCATGTGCCTGAGAGCATTGTCCAAATGCTCCTTGAACTCAGACCACTGTGATCACTGCCATGGGGAGCCTGTTCCAGCACCCAACTACACTGTGGGTGAAGAACCTTTTTCTAATATTCAGCCTAAACCTCTCCTGACACAGCTCCAGCCATTCCTCGGGCCGTATCACTGGTCACAAGAGAGTAGAGAACAGTGCCTGCACCCTTCTGTCACCTCACAGGGAAGTTGTAGCTTGCCGAGAGGTCTCCTCTCAGTCTCCTCTTCTCTAGGCTGAACAAACCAAGTGACCTCAGGTGCTCCATGTAGAGCTTCTCCTCCAGACCCCTCATCACCCTGATGGCCCGCCCTGTGGACGCTTAGAGCTTTATCTTCTTATATTCCTGTGCTCAGAACTGTCCCCGGGAGGTGAGGCCACACCGGTGCAGAGCAGAGTGGGACAATCCCCTCTTTCACCTGACCAACAATGCTAGGCCTGATGCCTCCCGGGATGTGAATGGCCCTCCTGGCTGCCAGGGCACTGCTGATTCATATCCTTGACTTGCCATTAACAAGGACCCCAAGTCCCTTTCCATGGCCCTTTCCAGATACAGGGTCACCTTGTGCCATGTGCCAACTGCCATTTGTCTTTGTTAAACTTCATATGGTCGGTGATTGCCCAACCTTGTAATTTGTTGAGGTCTTTCTGCAGGGCCTGTCTTCTTTCAAGGGCGTCAGCAGCTCCTCCAAATTTAGTGTTACTAGCAAACTTAGTGTACCTTTCTGTCCCGCATCCAAGTCACTTATTAGGATGCTGAAAAGCACTGGCCCTAAAACAGAGCCCAGCTGAACCCCACTGGTGATGACAGCATGCAAAGATGCTCTAAAATTTAATTTTTAAGTTTATCTGTCGAAGGTTCATATTGTAGTTTCTGGTGGTTTGGTTAATTAAGCATTAACCAAAGCACATGCCAGACATTTACCGACAAATTCCTTTTAGTCAGTCAACTTTATGCTCCTTGATATTTAATGTTATCTAGCATATTGAAAGTGGGAAAAAAACCTCAAACTTCCCAGCAATCACCCTGAGATCCAGTGAGAGAAAAAAGACTGTAGCAATACAAGTCTTGTTTATTATAAAACACCACCCCTCCCAATAAGGCTGTAAATTCCTTATTTTCATTATAAAAGTTCATTTTGTGACTGTTTACCTCAAAAGTGTGAATAATTTACTTGTTCCTTGACACTGTTTTTAATTCTGACTTCCTAAGGAAATGAGATGTTTGTAATCACACAGTCTTGTAGGCTCTAAAAACTTTTGAAAGTTTTAGTGAATTTCAAGCATGTGTTGAGAAAAGATCTTTCAACAATAATTGAGTTCTTACACTTTTGAGAGCTGATGCACAAATGCTATACAGCAAATTTAAGCCTACTGAGCAAAAGGGGTTAGCTGGGTTTTTTTTTTTGATCTTTCACATGTCTTCTGGAATACTTACATACCGCATATTGAAAATAAATATTCTACAGTCCACTCGGAGCCTGTCCTAGAAGATGCACTAAGTCAACTAGGTCACCTGTGTTAGCAATACCCCAGACATCAATACTGATCACAAACCACAAAGTTCCTGGTCCTCTTCTTTCCACTGAAATTTTTTAAATACTACGATATACCAGGTTAAACTTCAGTCAAATCAGACCTAACTTCAAGAAGCTCAGAATGTGCAACTTGCGGGCATATGAATAAATTCTCCACAAGAATTATCCAAGCTGTACTTATTGTGCTATTCACACCATGTCAGATTGTCATCATCCTCCCAAAAATGTCTGGGAAACATGAACAATGTGACCACTGATAAATTGGTAGTATAATCAGGCAACAGCTAAACCATGAACCCAAATCCTCAAGCTGAATTTCCACAGTACAATGATAATTTTGGCTACCTCACCTAAAATGAAGATAACATAGAGATAGAGAAATCTTGTCTGCAGATGCTTATGAGTAAATCCTCTTAGCCTCAAGAAAAATACGTAACTATTTCTTTAAACTATGACTGTTGAGAGAGGATTTCTTAAAGAGCACAGTGCAAACATGACAGTTGGAAAGGTGACATGTTCACGTTAGAAATGTGCTGCCATCATTTCAACATATTTTCAAACTTTAAGTCAGAAGACATGTTTCAAAGCTACATTTTTAATGATCATACATTCAGGTCAGCTGGCTTCGCTGTTAAAGAAAAAAAAAAAATCTCTAGAAAGAGAACCTGCAATGCACACATTTCCTTCACAGTTGTCAACCGAACAAAATCGAAGCAAAAATTCTGTTCCCTTTAACCGTAAACATCCTTTTATTAAAAGCTGATCACAGTCCCTCACCGCCGTTATCTACAATGCTTGTAGCAGTGACAAAGAAATAGGATTAACTTGTTAATTCTCATTTAACTTTAATTTGTTCAAACTGCCCTCTCTCCCTCACAAAGTAACTCTTCCTTTTCCCCGCTCTCTACCTTCCCCCTTCTTCATCACTCTCTAGATTTCCTCCTGCTCTGACAACATCACATGAGCTGACAAAGGCATGTAAGCTAACAAATAAGACGTGTCTAGATATTTTAACATTCTCACACCTGCTCTGATGGCTCCCAATCCCCTTCTTTGTTGTTCCCTGGCGGAAGCCGTCTGAGGTAACATCCAGAGGTTGCTCAGGGACTGCACTCCAACTGATAGCTGTAGAAGAAATTGTTATGAACAAGGGAGATGCTCCTATCACAAAAGCAGAACCTAACAGTTCCTTTTATTCTACTTGTTTCATGTGCTGCTTCCCAAAATAATTTAAAATAGAACGAGGACCACGGTTTTCTAGGGCCAGAATTCCAGTATCTAAAAGAATGTTTAATTTTTAAAAATGGAAACACACACACAGAGAGCTTTCATCTTAATTAGATCATGTAACAATCCATGCCTCTGAATATCTGGTCTTCAGTGTTGCAGTTTTCCATTTCTTCCAGGGATTCTACTTTCTTTTGTGTATCCTGCCCGGACAAAGCTTGAAGAAATTTCCAAGTCAGATGGCTTATTTTCTAATCTGGCTGTGAAATACTGTCCTAAACTACTTGCACCAATCACTCTGTGTTTTCTTTCTTATTTTATTGTGTACTCTAAGTAATTTCATGTTTAATAACAGACAAACACCAAATATTTGTAGACTTAACTTGAAAAACATTATTAGCTAGTAGTCAAATATAAATTATTTGTTAAAAGAGATAGCAAGTGCCAACAGCCTTAAACTCTACCCCAAGTCTGCAAACTTCTTAATTCTGAAACTCTGCATATAATACCTTACATTTTCTAAGTAACAAGCAAAGCATCTGCAGCATGTCAACAGAAACTGACATGTCCAATCTGTCCTTCCACAGCGTAACAGCAGGTTCTTCAACTTCTACTTCCATGAGACAACTTCTGTTTCCTAAATTCTCCCTCTTCTCCGTATTCCTAACAGGCAAAACAGTTGTACATGCATTCACTCTAAAGATCCGCTCGTTATTCAAGATGCTCAAAGACTGCTTAAGTTACTCACCTTTGTCTCACAATTCAGCTGTATCCTGCAATTGTTGTACTCTGCTAAGTACCAACTGTACTTACACTGTGTTTTAAGTGCAATGCTGTATCACTCTACTAAATTACAATCCTGTGTAACATGAAGTAACATTAGATACATATGACTGGTATTAAACTCTCCACATGTGAAATATCTAAAAAACACCTGGTTAGAGGATATCAGTTTCTGACAAGCAGACACAAAGTTGCTTAAAAATTAAAACATTTTCCATTCTTTCACTTTTTCATAACTATCTCAAACTTCAAAATACCAAACAGAACAAATATTTTCTTAAAATAACAGCTGAAATGTTCCTATCAAGCATCTTTCAATACTCTGTATAACAGCCCTAAATTAAGAGTTTATTCTGATTTTAACTACTTCAAGAAAAGAAACCACCTGGCACAGAAAAAGCATGCTAGGGCATCATTAATCCTTATTTAATGGAATGACCTGAGAAATGTACAGCAAGAAAGACATACACTGAAATTAGTCACAGCTGTTTTCAGGCCTGTTTTGCCAACTAAACTGACACTATTTTCCAATGATGAAATTTGTTTCACAGCTTACAAAACTGAAGTATTTTACTTCCTGGCACTTGTCAATAACTCCAACTTATGGAATGTGAGTGCCATTAAGGAACCCTTTGTCTCCATTCTATTTTATCATTAGGTCTATTGTAATTGAAAAACTTCCAGTTCTGGTTCAGACAAAGTATAAAACAGCAGAACAGCAACATGTCCAAGTTAAAGAAGTGGTCTAGCCATACACATAGAGTAGCCGCTCCTGTTTTTGTTTTTTTTTTTTCTAAATAAGACCATGTTGCTAAATCACATTGAGATTTAAGCACTCATTCATCACCACGACAAAAAATGCCATGCCCAAAATACCTACCAATACAACTTTTACACTACACTATTTTCTTTCTTCATTTGCAGATTTTTGGAGCAATTGCAAACATAACACAGCATGGCAAGTCTTTTGTTCATTACCAAAGGAGAATGCAAAACTAAGTGAAACAAGAAGTCTTTTGTTTTCCTCTTGTACTCAACTTTTGTTTCCGTGATTATTTTGTGTCTGCGTTTAGATTATAATTCTTAATGGTATCAAGTTTTATTCAGTCTGAAAACTCTCTACTGGAAACTCGAGGCTGAGACAAATATTATTAAGAATTCAGTTATGACCTGAAATTGATTTCTTGCTTTTCATACTTTGCCGCTAGTATGCTGGCAAGAAATGATACATTCCAAACAAAGAAACCCACCTCATTTCTATTTGAACTTTTGCACGCAGTTACACAACTAGCCCAAATTAACTCACCTGCACTACAAGGAACAAGTTTTGTTTTTCTGTTAGTTTGAACCCCCTGAATTGCCTGACGGCTATGTTCAAATTGAAGTTCTGATTGCAGCAGCTTAACCTCCTGAGTGAGAAAACCATCTGGTAAAGATGAGATGTGCTGACACCTAAAGTAAACACAGAAAAATGCAAGTGATTTTCAGTCTGTTCTTCCCAAGCAAGACTATTTTGTACAATTTCCCTTCATTATCTAAGACATGTTTCCTTTACATTACAACTGAACTGAATGTGAGTTATAAAGTGAGACAAGGAGGTTCAGAGGCATTTTTCCCTTCAGAAAAATATTTGTTAAATAAAACCCCAAAGCCATATTAGTTTATTAGGATTTTGTCCATGCTAAAAAAACTACAATTAATTGGTTTTTAAAAAGGTCTAGTTAAAAGCCATTACGATCAAGTATGTAGGACTGCAATATAGTTTTGCAATAAGAGATAAAAATAAAAATCATTACGTATTTACATAGTCAACTGCATTACATTGGCGATTGTTTTATGAGCCTAAAGGTTTATTATCAAAGCCTAAAAACATGCAAAATATACTTACAGTTCTATGTATATTCTTATCTTTGTTACCTTAAATTATTATTGTATACTGAATGACATTAGAATCATATGAGGAAAAAAGGGCATGTATTTAATCACCACAATATTTACACAGAGCAGGAATTAAGACTGAGATTCATACTGTCAGATGAAATTGTCTGAGAAAGTGCCTGACTGCACTACAACTAACGAGGCTAGCCAAATTCTTGTTACGTGTTGCAGAATGAGGAAAGGATTATACAGAAAGCTCCACCGGGTATGTAACTAGAGCTTCTCCATTAACAGACTTATGACCTCTTTTATAATCATCCCAGAAGGATGCAGGGGTATAGAGAAAATGAGTTACTAAACAAAGTCAAACCTTTCACATGAACTGGTCTTGTAACTGCCACTTAAAAAGAATGGTCAGCTCCCTGGTTCTCTCCTTGCTCCCCTTTCCTTTCACTCTGCCCAAATCCACTTACTCTTCTCTACTGATTTAGCCTCCCACGTAAGGAAAGTATCCACTTCCTATCCTTGTTGTTGGGATAATTTTCATCAGCTGAAGAATCTAAGGAGAAAGAAGCCCAGTGCACAAGGGACGACTTTCTTCATTTTGCAGCATTTCATCTCTCACATAGATCTCCCTCAGGTGACAGGTTGTTTTATGAGAGCTCTACTACTCACAGAAGGGAGAAAGATCAGATCATGGATGTAACTGAGATTAAAGAAGCAGACAAATTTTTACCACTGTGAAAATGCATATAAACTTTGCAACTCCAGTGTAACACAACTGTCTTCTTCCAGCTGAGCAGTACAAGCTGTCACATACTAGGTGTCCTGAGCTACTTCAGTAAATCAAAGAACTGAGGTGGGAACAGACCTCTTCTGATCCAACTACACCTCCTCCAGCTGGGCAACCTAGAGCCACCTGTTCAGGCCAGAGTCTAGACTGCTTTTGAGTAACTCAAAGATAGGAGACTCCAGGGCAACCTCTCAGGACAACCTCTGCCAGTGCTCCATCACCGTCACAGTAAAAAAGTATTTCCTGATGTTTCAGGGGAACCTCCCGTGCTTCTGTTTGTGCCCATTGTCTCCTGTCCTATCACCGAGACCAGTGCAAACAGCCTGGCTCCATCTTCTCTGCCACCTCCCTTCAGGTATGTACACAAATTGATAGGATGCCCACAAGCCTTCTCTTCTCCATGCTGCGTAGTCTCAGCTTTCCTCACATGAAAGATGCTAAAAATTCATTATGCATCTTCAAGGCTCTTTGCTGGCCTCTCTCCAGAATATCCATGTCCCTCTTGTATGGAGAGGCCCAGAACGAGACTGTGGCCTTACCAGTATCAATCCAGGGGAAGGATCATCTCCCTGGAGCTGCTGTGATACTTTGCCCAAAGTGCCCCAGGACACCATTAGTGTTCTTTGTTCCTACAGTAGACTACTGGCTCATTTCAACTTCATGTCTAGCAGGAACCTCTAGTCCTCTTCTGTGAAGCTGCTTTCCAGCTGGGCAGCCCTCAGCATATATTGGTGCATGGGACTGTTCTTTCCCAGGGGCAGGTTTTCACTTCCCCTTGCTGAACTTCAGTAAGTTCCTAATTTTCTTCAGCCAGTTGAGGTTGCTCTGGATGGCAGCACTGGCCTGGCCTATCAGCTACTCCTCACTCTTGAGTCTTCAGCAAAATGTCTGGGCCTACAGTCTGCACCATCATCCAGATGACTGATTAATGAAGACACTAAACAAGTTTGGATGTAGTATTGATCCCTGGGGTACACGGCTAGTTACACCTTTAACTACACTTTGCCCAATGATCACTACCTTCTGGGCCCAGTCATTTAGATAGTTTTCAATCCACATGTCTGCTCATCCAGCTCGCTCACACTTAAAACAGATTTTCTATCAGGATCTTACAAGAAACATTGTCAAAAGCTTACTGAACTTCTAGTATTTGTATGACACGTGTTGTCTTCCAAAACTCACTGTCTCCATATGCACCATCTGAGGACAGTACTTACCTTTCAATAACTGCTCTCCGCATAGCTTCTTGGCTGTATGGACACTTCCCCACTATAACTGCTGACAGATAAAGTGGATACTGCAAAAAATGCATCAGGAGAGCTCCTTGACACCCTAACACATTCCAGCGAGCCAGTTTATCACTGCAGGACATGGAGCACGTTCTGTCTCCTCGACCTGGCTTCACTCGTAATAATCCCACACAGTGATACCCCAGCCCAGGTATTCGGGCATCATCCAGCTCTCCAGGTACACATTTTGCTCCAGTTCTATGAATATCTACTATGTTTGGTGTCACTAAGCTAGTCTCCTCATCAGCTGTTTGCACTGCTGCAGAACATTCACAGCTCTTTTGATCTGTGCTGACTTCTCGTTTCACAGATTCATGCTGAACAGCCAGGCCTTCAGTGATTACGGAAGAACAATCGCCATCATCAGTTTTCCTTCTCTTGATTATACAATTACTTGCCATCTTCTCTGACTTCCTTTTATCTTCTGTACACAAGTGATTGTGGTTACTTCTACAATCTGCGGACTGTCCAGCTGCATGACCTCCAGTCACTGGCTTAGAAAGCTGGTTCTCTGGTTCACTGATTGGAAAAATAGAAGCATCTCCACCTAGAACAAAAGAAATAACAAAAGATTGGCCAGAAAAACCATCTTGTGACTGGAACACATCATATCAGTAATATTATTACTAGCTTTCACAGATCTGCACTTAGGAAAACTTAACTATGAGAACACAGTTTTGAAACAACATTGTACTGTGCAATGCTGAATCACATCTTATTGAAATTTGAGCCGATATACACAAGTTTTTCATTCTATGTAAGAAATAATCAAGAACGCAAAATTTACGATCTATAAAGTAAAAGGTAACAAAGGCATTTGACAGACTACAAGCAGTGCTGAAGATTCACAGAAAACTAGCCTGATTGAACCCAACAATATGAACCTCAAAAGGATAATGAAAGAAGCTCTCAAGTAAGTAAACTATAATCTGTATCACCAAAACTAGCTCAGAACCGAAATTCTGAAGTTCAGTTCAAAGCAAAGCAAGCCTGATAGGCCTGCTGATTTATGTGAGAAAAAGAAAGTAATGAAATTATTCTCACAAATAAATTTGAAGACGTAACTTCTATTCTCAAATGCACTAATGAAGAAAAATAGTATTGCATGTTTCAGCAAGGCACTCAAAATCATGAAAATGGATGAGCAACTAATTCCCTCTGTGAAGTACTGATGAGGTGTATTTTGGAAGTTCTTAAGACTCCTTTGCTCTATGACAGACCAGCAATTGAAGAACAAACCAGTGAAAGAGCATGGTAACATCAAGATGCCTGATACATTGAGACCAAGAGACCGAACTCCTTCATTTTGCCAACAGGTCTCCATTTTTGTGGTGCTGTTTTTTCTAAACACAAGAAGAATGTTTTCCATGACGTAAGTTTCATTATATTCCCTAAGAAATTTCGTGTTAGGGAGCTAGTGATGTTTCATGAATGGGGCTCTTTTTTCCTGTTTTTCAGGAGTGTGCTTTTGGTTTGGTTGGGGGTTTTGTGTCAGCATTGGCTCTTGTCCTGTTTTTCTTTTTTACTTGGTTTTGGGGTTTTTGATAGCTTATTGGTTTGGGTTTTTTTTTTCTTTGTTTGTTTCACGGGGCAGGGCGTGATTGTTGGCTGGATATGAGGTATCTTTCATTTGATTGTTTTTAGGAACTGTGGTAAATGTCAGTATTTCTTATTAAAATTTTAATCCAAGGAGATATGTTTAAAGCAAAGGAAGTAGGCAATATGACAGCACCTCTGACAAGCCTGTTATTTTCTGGAAAAGATACAAGTAGCTATTATTGTTCAAAATGAAACATTCTGCTATACAATGGGCAATACATCAGATTTACTGAGTTCTCATTACTCACATCCAGTGAGATAAAATGCCAAAATTATCTGTGGAGGACCAGTCAAGTACATCTTCAGGCATGTATCGATAACATGAATTACTGCCTCACTCTCAATCCAGACCAAAGAGAGATTAAAGGAAGACAAGGGGCAGAAAAGATTCTACAAGTGGGATCAATGTACTTGGTTCACTCCAGCATACTCACATGGGGTATGACTGGAGAAGAAAATAAATATGATATTTGGTTTGAGTTTCCATTTCCCAGTTTCAGTTCCTGGACTAAAGATACATTGCTGATGGGAAGCTGCAAGCCACAACTGATGGAGAAGATACCTGTTAGACAGAAAGTTTTCATGAAACATTGTCTTCATCTCTGATGCATGAGAAAACGGCAAAACTTAGATGCTCTCTAGTGCCTGTTCTTGCCTGAAAGGACTCTATCAGGAGCCGATCAGTTATGCTTTCACAGAGAGATGGCATTCAGCATAATAAATGTAAACACATCATTGGAACTTTAATAACACACCTCAAAGGGTTGGGTTCAGTGGCGTTAACGTTAACCATCTTGAACTATATAGATAAGGTCCTCTTCTCCCACTGTGTGTATTTTTATCAACTCTGCAACTCATCAAACCTTATGAGACTCAGTTTAGTGGAATGAAATTGCAAGAAACATACTAATTTCTGCAGAATTACTATTCTCCTGGCTCAGTTTCCTGAACCAGTTTATTCCATGTAAACAAGAGGACAGGCATGTGGGAAAGAGCAAAAATTCTACCCTTGACTTGTGGTCATCAGATCTGCATTAATGTCACATGAAGTCAGATCGTAATTCTTCACACAGAGGCTCCACAAGAGCAAGGAAGAAGCAAACTTTTGTAAAAAGGCCTTAATGCTACCTAGAAGTATGAAAATTAGGCTAAAATCTTGCTGACAATAGGCTATTTCAGCAATAGGTCAAAATGCTTTGAATCACAACAACCTCAGGTGGCATTGAGTAACAGCACTGTTACGGCATTGAGTAAAATTTCATCCTTGCCTCACCTCTGGAAGCTCCTCTTGGCCACGATTTCAGCATGGCTGTCGTTCAGAATGTCTCCTAAAGTAAAACCCAAATGCAAATACTGAATCATTACTAAAAAGAAGACAAAACAATAGAATGTGACAAAGGACAGTTCTCCATGTTTGTTAGAATCTGAAGGTTTACCATTGATTTAGAGTATTGCAAGATAATTAAATTTCCAATCACCACAAAAGGAGGTCAACAGCCTACACAAACGAAGGACAGAAGTACTCCGTCTGCGGCAAGTTAGAGACCTGTTTGAGTACCAAATTCTTACTCTTCTAATACTGAGTTGATTAAACTTTGAGTTGAATAAACACTACCATCCTTCAAAATCTCCCTGACTTTTGTTTTCAAGGGTAAATCTTAATATTCCCCAAAAAAAAAGTTCCCCTAGAAAATTTCAGGTGTTTATTAAGCTTTTCATTGAAGTTTCTTTTTGAACTACGTCCTATAATTTAAACTATTCTTCCTGCAAATAATTCTGATATTCACCAAGTTTACACACCTCATCTTCAGCTTTCCTTCAGTATCTGCCTGCTATGGTATGTAAAGGAACAGGAGCTGTAGATCATCTTTTATTTTAGGAGTATAAGGCCAAGTGACAGAAATCCTCTTTAACAGTTCTAAAGGTTTAGAAGCGATCTAACAGATAACCATTAACGTGACCTACCACCAAGTTAGTTTAAAAATAAATGTTCTCGTAAGAGAATATTTTCTAAATTTGAGATCACCGAAGACAAACAACAGCAAAACAAACTAGTGTTACTTTTTCCTAATCAATTTTCTACTTTGACCCCTAATATCTAGATTGTAAGTGGTACAACAGTTTAATCACAATTTTCCTAAAACAGTCAGGAAAATGTCTGTATTAAAACTCTTCTGAGATAGCCAAATCACAAGAAATATCCAAAAAAATCTAAGATACAGATCCAGTTTCTTCTCTTTTGCTCCACTAATTAATTTCAAAATAAAGGAAAACAGAGAGAACATGAAGTAGCCTAAACCAGACACAGGCAAACCCTTTCTCATATCTCAGTCTAGTCCTCCTCTCAAGTCTAAAGAGGGTAGAAAGCCTTATACCTACATATGCATGAACACTTTTCAGCATTCACCATTACTATGGCTTCTTCCCTGTCCTAGCAGAGGAGACAGATACATAATCCTTTAGAAAATGGACAAACAGAGCAAGGAAAGTCTCCTACAATACACAGTAAGAAATGGTAGTTGTGAGAAGTCATGCATCTATTCCATACATTTATTGCACAAACTCTTTAACTATCTAGCTGCAAAAATACACCGTAAGAAAGAAAAACTCTATTAGAACCTTCCTGCTGGTTAGTACTAGTAGTGATACCTCCTGCATCAGACCCAAACAAAACTAGACTGCAACAGATAACCACAGCACAATTATTTTGCTTATGTTTATTTTGCTTTCAGTTATGAAATCTTTAAGTATGCAGACTCAGGGCCTAAACTAGACATTTCCACATATAAAAAAACTGAGTCACCTTTGAGGCAGCAAGTGCAGCAATCCTTCATGGCAGCCATTGTAGCTGTCTAAGCTCCTCTCTCCTTGATGAAGGAAGGCCTGCCTTACACTTCTGGCTTCAATCCAGAACAAGTCTGAGCAGAATGCATCGAACATTTTCACTGATTCTATAACACCAGCAAGAAAAAAGGTAGCACAGGTAATCTGTTCTTGAATTTTACACCATACTTACCAGTTTTTCGCATTTTGTTTTGGCCAATACATTTTGTTCCAGTTCCCATAGCAACAACTTCCTTAGTTACTGAAAAGAAACAACATTAAATGAAAAAACTATCACCTCTAACTTGGCAGGAGCACTGCTCTCACACAGTCATTCTGTTAAGACAACACACAGAACATTAAGTAGAAGGGAATGTACTGGGAGGCAGACCATGCAACCTTACAGAAAGGAAACAGTATCAGAGGCAGAACTGAATACAGCAGGCAGAAACACTTGTGCTAGGAAAAGTCTATGACTGCACAGAAGGAATGCTAACGCAGGCCTGATATGCCAGACAGCACACAGCAGACACTGCCATGGCATTCCTCAGGTACATAAGAAATAATAAACATGAGATACAATCTGCCTGACAACACTGAAGTGCCACTAAGGTAAAAGAAGATGATGATGAACTAACCCAAACACAAAATGCAGTAACACAACCCGTCACAGGAGAGCAAACCTTTCTAGGATTCTATCAAACATGTTTTTCCAAGAGTTTATATTAGGAATTCAGGTCCTGCCTAGACTTTCACCACATATTGAACAGCTAAATGAAGGCTTTCATTGTCTTATTTACAGTCTGGGAAGAACATTTCACTAAAACCAGCTTTTTCCAGACAGAAGTTTTGAAAGCTGTTACAATCACAAAGAGTGGAGACTGAAATGGAATAGGAAAGGGTGTACGTTTTTATAACGACCTCTTAAAAATAGGAAATAAAATGAAAGAATCAAGAACCTCCTCTGCCCCTCCCTTCCTTCCCACCCCATCCCCAAAATTCATTCTTACCCTGCAAGTTTCCTGGACTAACAAGAGCTTCTCTTTGGACGGCAGATTCCACTTTGACAACAGCTGCCAGGGAAGTCCATTCCCTGTTTGGATCTGGTTTCCCCTGCTTAGGAAGTCTGGTTCTATAATGCTGGTAACATAGCCCAGCGATTTCATCAGCTGACCACATGGCTCTTGCTGCAAATACAGGTTCTACACAGAATTGGATTCCATCACAACACTTGAATAACAACCTCCATCTCTTCAAATCCTAACATCTTGTTCTGCGTGACACTTTCCTGCACCACGTTTCAATAACGACCCAACTGCACCCCTTTCAAGACTACTTCAAGGAGGTTAACTTTTTCCGAATCGCAAGAAATAAAAAGAAAACCAATGCTAGAACCCGTAAGTGCAGCAGCAGGTGAGGTAGCTTGGTTCCAAGGCTCACGCTACGCAGCAATCAACCGGCAGGCATCACGCCGCCGTCCCGGTGCGGTCTCTGCAGCCCACCCTGAAACAACCCACGCTCCGAAGGCGCTGCCCCCGCGCTCGGGCGCACCTCCCGCCAGGCCGGGCGCAGTCCCTGA
>JAHLSL010013380.1:0-20618 GCA_025920805.1 Petroica traversi
ACCCTGGCCCCGCCCCGCCCGCGGCCGCGCCCCCGCGATGCAGAGGGTTCGGGATGGAGTTCCCACACAGGCCTGGGATCCCGAGGGTTCGGGATGGAGTTCCTGCACAGGGCTGGGACCCCGAGGGTGCAGGATGGAGCCCCTGCACGGGACTGAGATCCCGAGGGTGCGGGACGGAATTCCCGCACGGGGCTGGGACTCCGCGGCCCCGGCAGATCTCGAGGATGCTCCTGCAGCGCTCCGGTGTGCGCGGACAGCGTTACGCAGCTGGCCGGGATTCCTCTTCCGCGGCAGATCGCATGTCTTGGTCTGGTTTGGTTTTAGGTGGGTGCCTGCCCTAGTCTATCAGGGAGCAGACGCGGTTCACGGAGGTGTTTTACCCTCCGCGGAGGAATTTTGCCCTCCAAAAACTTCTGTCTTGGAGGTGCTGTCCAAGCCCTGCCGAGTGCTGCCTCCGATGCCTGAACATCCACGGGGGGAACTCGGACAGAATAACAGGAGTTTGGGTTGGAAGGGACCTCAGAGCCCACCACATCCCAACCCCCACGCCATGGGCAGGGACACCTTCCAACACTCCAGGAGATGCAAAGCTTCTTTACTTCCCTCCCTCCTCAGGTAGGATGTCAACCTGCCCGGAACTGGAAGGCAGTCAAATCAAGGATGGAAGATGCAGCGATATTTCAGAAGCAGCCCAAGGTGGAGGGTAGGAACATCTCACGTCAGACCACTACACTTTTTTTTATTTTTATCTCTTTTCCTACCTGGGTATATAGAGCCATGACGGCGAAAAAAAAAAAAAAAAAGTACTAATTGCCTAGTGGGCGTCAAAAGCCTCTCCCGATATTTTATATCTGTAATTTGCATCCCCTCTACAAGCCTTCATGGCGAAAGACCACATATAAATATTATATTCAGCTTTAATGCACTTGCCGAGTGAGAAGGATGCGCCTAGCAGCACTACACTGTTGAGAAGCTTTTCTGCAGATACAACCTGAAAGTCCGGGCTGCTTGCATGACAGCAAGAATAGACATCGTGAAATTAGGAGTGGAAACGACCCGTTAAGTCGTCTGATCTCTTGGTTACTTTGGCTGGCACCTCGCAGTAGTTACTGCATTTCATTCTGCAAGCCCTTTGTCTGCCGTTAAATTCCTGTCAGTGACAGGGTGACAGCCCTTGCCTAAAGCTCTGGTTTTACATCTGAGCTCGCAATTAATCACATTTTTCTTTGACACTGCAAGTGTTTTGGTTTCAACACCTTACACTGTCAGCAAAGGTTTGAAAGGACCAGGCTTTTTTTTTTGCGCTGGTTAAACTGCGAAATTAACAGTAAGGACGCACCTTGATAAAGAGCATTTGACACCCCTAATCCCGGGGTTTTTTCTGCTTGTACACAGCTCAGTAGTGCCCATAACAAGTGTGCACTTCACCCATCACAGCAGGGCACTCAGCCAGCAGTGGTGGGGCAGTGCAGAGTTACCCACAGGTTAGGACTGATAAGCAAAAAAACAATCTCCCAGCATTCATTTAGCCCACACTAGCAGAAAAGATGTGTTCTCATCATCTATAGTCCAGTGCAATGCTGTGGACACATGGAGCAACCACCAAAATTTTTCCTGTTCTCACTACAAAGTTCACTAGCACAGCTCACCTGGCAGCACTCAGGTGAGCTACACCTTCACTGAGCTGCACAGATATCCCTGCGATTGCATCACCCCCTCCACAGCAACTTGGATTTCACACATCACTCTCTGTGCCAGAGATCTCCCTGAAGAACTGCTGCCTGCGAAGAAAATATTTCCCTTCTCCCCGAGGATTATTTTGCTGTCAGTAAAGAGATAGTGTAAATTTAGGATGACTTAACAAAGCCTCTGATATTAATGCAACATTTCTCTACAACGGTGCTAATTTAACTGCTTATCTCTGTTTTACAACCAAGAATCCAGCTGTCATAATTACAAGGCAAGCTGCACCGTAGCTGCTGTGGCAGCCCAGCATGCCTGCACCCCCAAGTGGCAGCCTTGCCTGTGTTGTTGTTTGGATTTTTTATTTTTTTTAATTTTTTCTGGAGGGAATAATCCCATAATGCAGCCCCTTTATTTCCCCAATTAGGATAAATCTAAAGGGATGAGCTACATTCGGTACCGGGAGGCCTTTTTCCACTGAGAGCCTGTGACTAGCAGCTGATTAAAATTACATAGAAATAGCTCCTTCAAAGCCAGACGTTGTTTATTCAGCCAAAAGGGACAGAACCACAAAAGGCTTTTCTGCCTGGTTCTTACCTAAAGTGCAATGCCTTTTTGTTTCCAGGTTCTCAACACGTTTTATTCTACAAAACCTATCTTCCCACCTCAGAGTAATCAGACTTTTTTGCTGTCCCTCTCTGCTGGTCTCCTCTTCCAGTACTGCTCCCCGGTGTTTTTGGGATGACCCAGGATTGGGGGATGGTTCAGGAGATCCCTTCATGCAACACCTTCCTTCTACCCCAGTTTCCTCCCTTACCACAGGGCAACATAGCTCCAGCTCAGTGCTGTGAGTTTGGCTCCAAGGCACAGATTCTTCCCTCCAACCCAAGGGTAGCAATCACCTGCATCTAGGTGTTCTTAATAACGATTTTCTGAAGCCAGGCTGTGCTATTTACTGCACCAGCCTGGATTTTACCCAAGAGTTCCTTTGCTGTTGTGCTGTGGGCTCACACTGTTGTCATTGGGGTTGTGGTTGCAAAATCCCACAGTGCTCCCCTCCTACAGTGACCCATCCCTGACCTCACCTTCTTGATGAAGATTCTACCCTGATGTCCTTCAATGTCCTCCAAGGTTCTGAAATTATGCATTTTTTGCTATTTTTATTTTTCCTCGAAGCAGCTGCCTCGCTGAGTGCAGAACAACCTGCCTTCTTACTCTGTAAGACTATAGGTATGCAAACAACAATTTTATGTGGGAAACCCCAGGACCTTCAGGCCTTCCTGAAGGTTCTCTTTTCCTTTTTTGAGTCACAGATTTGCACATCCTTACTGTCTTCCCAGTGGTGAAGGTACTTTGCTGAAATATGGGCTGGGATGTCACAAGCCATTGCAGCTCAAGCTGACATTCCACCTTTTATATCTATAAATATCTATATCTATATCTATCTATCTATCTATCTGTATATATATATATATACACGATATATAAACACTGCATTTTTATATTTGTGCTTTGATATTTACCCCTAAGGCAAAACTCGTCGTCCAGTCATGTGGATTCATTCTATGCTTTGTGGTTTGGAATTTAAGAAAGAAATGGGCTGGAGAACTGCCAGATACTAACCCTTAATATTACTATCTTCCTTCTTCTGCCACTCATAGATCTCGAAGACTACTTTTCACTTTCCAGACTGTTCCTCCACTTCAGGATAATTCCTGCTTAATTTTACATAGCTGCACTCTAATACCCAAATACATATTTTATTTGTTTACCTATCACTCAGGATCAGGAACCCTTTTGCATCCCATTTTTTGTATGTTCTTCCATCCAAATGATCAGCTCTGTTTGTCAGAAATGTCTGCCTACCTGGATTGCCAGACAGGGACCAAGGAGACTGGTTAAATCTGCAACATCCCTCCTTTAGGCTAAGGATTCCTGTAGACCTTCTGGAGCAGCGTGGAGAGACAGATCAACAGCTGCCTTTCCAAGGGAAAAAAAACCCAAACATTTTTAACTGGGAATCCATTTCTAATCCATTTCTGGTAATGCCCCCACTGTTTTTCTCCATCTTCTTTCATCAGTAGCTTACATTTCCTGCATTATTTCCCATGTTGCCTCAAATGCTCCAATAAACTTTGAAGTCCTGCAATATATTAAACAGGAAAAAAAATTATAACCTGTAGAAATGTGGGCAGCCATACTGCCCTTAGATGAAGAGCCCTCAGTAAGGAGCACTGACAGCAAACCTGAATGTGTAACATGAAGATGATTTTGGCATAAGAGAAGAATAATGGCTAGTGACATTGGGTCTAAGATTTCTTACACGAAAGGTGAACCAGCCGTGCTGCAGCAGTAGGAGAGCAGGAGCTGATCCTGCCTATTTGCCAGCCCCTTGCCAATTTTAGATGTCATCCAGACAACATGAGTGTAACCTGCCAATTACCCTGTAATACCTTTAGGGTATCTTGGATACCAGCTTTGTGGGGATTAGTTTTATCACTATCTCCCATCACAGCACTGGCCAGATCAGAACCTCCTTAGAGCCAGAGATCAGGACAGTCTCAGACTGCACAGGCACAGATTATATTGCCACCTCCTTTATAACTAGGGCCATAAAAAGCATGCAGCAGGACTTTCCTTATTTTTTGTTAATTTTTTTTCTAATAATATGTACTTTGTTCTTCTGGGATTTGTCAGACACCACTCACCACAACCAGCTGCTCTGATTCTGCAAGTCATCTGTGTGTACTTTACTCAAGAAAGAAAGAGATAATACATCTGTCTGTCACCACCACAGCAACGCTACCAGAATTATTCCTGGGGTTGCCACTGCCTCTAAAAAAAAAAAAAGCTAACAGTTGGTTCTTTTATCTCTTCCCAAGCACAGCCTGATCCCCCACTTCTTGAACATGTGAGGTTTCCCGTTAAGCCAATGTGGGTTTTATGGAAGATCCTACTTCCCTCAAGCCTCTCTGGTTCAAAAGCATTGTCATGTAATGCTCCATCACACAAAGGGGGAGAAGTGGCTGTGCAATACAGGGAAACACTGAAACTCCATTAAAAAAAAAAAAAAAAAAAAGGATTTTTTCTTTCAGTCTTTTGCAGCTCAGATTTGTTTGTTTGTTTTCTCTTTGACTATTTATAGAAAAGAGACAACAAAATCAGTGTCATAGTTGAGTTTGACTACCTTTCTTCTACTTTGGAAACAAGCTTTTACTGCCTACAGAGGATAGAATTGAAGAATGCTGTCTAAATGTCTGAGTGTCTTTTAAAATGAATTCTTCACCTCCCAAAATGCAAACATGTGAAGCTCACAAGAACACAGGACAGGAGAGGAGTGCACAGGCTAAGGTGTGAGCACCCCTGACACGAGGCACTCCCATGTTTCATTCTCTAAAGCATTCTGCCTGCCCCTGAAGCTGAGAAACTGATAAATTTCAGTTGGGGTTATTTCTTGCCTGCTTGTGAAAGGAATTTGGATTCATGGTGGTTCTTCCAGCACAACTAAGATGTATGGAAGCTGTGTGCATGTTCAATGCCTCAGCAGACAATTCACCACATGGTTCTCCCACTCTCTCCACACACCAGAAAGTCATGAGTTAGAGATTAATGTCGCTCCTCTGAGTGAGGAGTCACAGTTAAGGTAAAAAAGACCAAGTTCTGGCCTGGTGAAGTGACATTTGCAGCAATCTGAAGACAGTGGGTTAGAGAATCATAGAAGTGTGAAATGGTTTGTGTTGGAAAGGACTTTAAATGTCATCCAGTGCCACCCCTGCCATGGACAGCAACACCTCCCACTGCCCCAGGCTGCTCCAAGCCCCAGTGTCCAGCCTGGCCTTGGGCACTGCCAGAGATCCAGAAGCAGCCACAGATTCTCTGGGCACCCTGTGCCAGGGCCTGCACATCCTCCCAGGGAACAATTCCTTCCCAAAATCCCATTTAAACCTACTCTCTGACAGTTTGAGGGGATCTTCTGACAGGGGAGCAGATTTCTGCTTGGGACTCTGCCCCAGCAGCTGGTGACACTGTGAGATGGCTGGTCCCAGGAAAACTCGGAGTACTGCAGAGTACCCGCATTTCTGGGAGGCTGATGGGCACCCAGAGCATCCATGGGGCTGCTTCACCCCTCACTTTGCAGTCTACACATTTTTAAGAATGACATCCCATCCCAAGATGAGGGGGACTCTGACTGGCACCTTGGATATCACATTGCTGTGCCCTACATGGCCTTTTATACCTCTTCCAGCTGCAAACATGAGAGCTTAAAGGAAATCAGCCAGTGGAAGACAGACTATCAGACTGAACAGCCTGTGGAACCTTTCAAAACCAAGCTAACACACACCTCTATCACTCTGAAGTTTGTCTCTCTCCTCTGGTCCATGATTCCTACTTTTTCCACTTGTACACTGTTTGCTTTGCACTAGCACTTGTTCGGCCCCCCTCTCTGGATTGTTTCTGCTCCCATTTGCAACAAAGACAAATCACCCCAATTAATGGGAGTTTTGGGTCATTTGCACCCTTCTAAACAGCTGCTTAGGGAAAAGAGTCCAACAGCTTGTTGAGATTGCCAGCAGAGCTGGCCTTTTCTCTCTTGCCTCAATATTAGGAACTATTTTCACCCTTCATTGAAGGAACATATCTGAAGTGCAGCTCACTAATCCCTATTTGCTGAAGGTGGAAAGATTCCCTCTCATGCAACCTCAGAAATCTGAATTCCCTGGTTTGGCCAACACTTGATCAAATCCCAGCTGGATTTCTGCAAACCACACAAGGGCTGTGCTGCTAGAAAGCTGCTAAAATTCCAAGCACAGCTCTTCAGGGGCTGTGTTAAATTTGTAACAACCAAGGAGCTGTTTTGGTTTTAGTGCTGAAGTTGCTGTTTTGCAAAGTTAAATGTGTTGCACCAAGGTCTTTATGCTACTGTTATTTATACTAGGTTTTCAAGGAGAACACCATGAATGAACTTGGTGAAAGAGTTCATTTCAGACACCTACAAAACATATTTTCATGTTAGAAAGAATATGCTTCAACCCTTTAAACTCTAAGGAGTTTTTACAGTGTTTGAGGTTGTGTGCTTTTGCAGATCTTTGCAATAAATAATAGCATTTTTTTGGGTTGGTTTGGGGTTGGTTTTGTGTGTGTGTGTGTGTGCTAATTTATTTTACTCCAAGGGAGAAAACAAGATTTGAAACATAATTTTAGAAATGACTGTCTTACTTTCAGTGCTCGTATTGCAGAGTTAGTTTTAACAACTCATTCACACAGAATTTCAGAACTCAGGGGAGGAACCATTAAATCACTATAGAGTACTTAAGGGCACGTTGCCATCTGCATTTAACTCTAGAGTTTGCCAAAGATCTTGTGATTTCAAAATCAGAGAATATTATTAGAGCCAAGGGACTTTTTGGCTCTTAGTCTCTCGTGGTGGGATGCATTTCAAATCAACATTATATACACTTGAAAGATTTCAATTATTAGCAGTGTGTGAATCAAGAAGACAACTAATCAACATGGTTCCTTCAATCTTCTGATATCTGGCAGTCCAGTGTGACAGTTTGTAGATAATTCATGTCAGAATTTGACAATGTGAGAGATTTTAGAAGTAATTTTATGCCACTGCAGTAAGCTGACAGAGCCATCCTGCCTTAACATATGACAATTTTTCTTTTGCCTTAGAAAGTTATTCTTAAGTGTTCTTGGATTGGTTGGGGTTTCTTTAGTAGGTTGGCTGGTTTTGTTGCTATTGTTTGTTATTTTCTTCTTCAGGGTAAAGCTAGAGATGTGTCTTAGAAATTGATATTTATCATGTACCCACACAAAAAAAAAAAAAAAAAAAAAAAAAAAGAAAGGTTGAGGGAAGGAGATGTGAAGGTTCCAGTTACATTTCTGAAAGGTATTATTTTTCATGACTGGCAGAACATTTTTCCCCAAGATGGAAAAGGGCACACTCATCTAAAGAAGACACAAGAATCCTCTTTCCTTTTCAGATTCCTAGTGGTACAGGAGCCCAAGGACTTGCTTGGCACAAGACTCTGAGATTTCAACCTGCACTCTGACTCAAGCAATACAGCTGCTTCATCTGCCTCTCTGGTATATCAATTAACTATCTTGAATATTTCCTTCCCCTCAGGGACTCTACCTTTCAAATGAGTGCTCTGGTTCTCATTATAATTTTGAAAAATTTCCTTTGTCTTGTTTGGTACATCAGGATCAGCCCCTTCCCTGGGGAATTTACAGCTTAAGACTAGAGCCAAAACCACCAAGTGCTGTGGAGGAAAAAAGTTAATGGGAAAAAATAAAAGGAAACACATTTTTTTTGGTGAAAAACTAAGATATATGCATGCAATTCTCTTTGTGTTGTTAATTGTGTAGGATATGGATCTGGGGAAATAAAAAATTCCAGGATAACTTGAGTTGTCTGAGTTAAAATCTCCTTCAGCCTTCAGACTGACATTTACATTCTCACTGAAGGATTGTGCAGACCCCAGAGAACCAACAATGTCATGTCTTTTTGTATTTTTTTTCCCCTTTAAATTTTGGGTTCACAATCAGGACATCTCTCCCTGGAGGTGGAGGAGAGTGCTGCAGTACTGCTTTAATGGTCAATTTTAATAACAACAGTAATAACAACAACCACCACCACAACAATCAACAACAAGAAGAATAAAACCAATGAAATATAATACATCATCATCATCATCATCAGTATTATTATTATTATTATTATTCCTTTAATGGAAATAGACAAACTCAGAGAGCCAACATGTATTTAAATAAAAGAATGTAGAACAGACAATGTTTATGTTTATGGACACAGTAGCCATATAATTTAGCAGATTTTATATTCCATTATGACTACATGTTTTTAATAATGTGGACAAATCCTAAAAGCATTGAAATGTATAAATATACACATAAATGCTTTCTTTTTTGTTAGGTTTGTATATTTTTCTGTCCATTTATTCCTTTCACATATCCTGAATTGCTGTCTGATTGGTAGTTCTGTCACATAAAAAACTTTATTGTTTGAAATTAGGAGTTTTGTCTCTCAACCAAGAACACTCTAAATGGACATTTTCAATGGTCATTTCTCTCAATCTGAAAAAGCCTCACATTTAAATATTTCCTTTATGATAAAAGATGTTTCTGTATGTGTTTAATTCTTAAATGTACTCAAGAATTAGAATTTTCACAAAGGTAGTTTTTTTCTTTCAACTCTTTCGGATCCAGTCAACTAGATTGGAAAGATTAATTCCTGATATAAAATTCAGTTATGAATTATGTATGGATATAATATGGAACTTTACTATTTTTCAAGTTGTGCGGGGGTTTTTGTTTCTTTTTTTTTTTTAACAGTCAAATATTTCAGTGTCTTGCAGATTAGGCAAATCCAGTAAATTCATTCACCAGAATAGTAATGGTGTATAAAACCTATTAAATAGTAAGGATCTGTAGTTTTGGTAATCAAATTTGCAATACTGGAGTACTGCAGCTGAAGAAGTACAATATTAATTCTCGAAATCCTTCTTTTCAGGATGGGGAAAGGAGGGATAAAAGAAAAAGGCAGAAGCTGACAAGAGCAGCCAAAGATACTTTTTACAACAAAATTTTGATCAGTAAACTTTGACAAGTTGGTGATTGAAATTCAGCTTTTTAACCAAATATATGCATATAACTGAGAATGAACCATTTAAACACAGATTTTACTCTGCGCCAAAACAGCTTCTTCAGCACTGACAAGTTTTAAATTCATTTTTACAGTCTTCAGAGTAATACAAGAATACCGTGTCTGAAATACAAAAAAAAAAAAAAAAATTATGGCCTTTGAGCCTGAAGAGAAGTCACATTCTATCAGTCGGACAGGGAAGAGTTGTACTTCAATGCCAAATGTTATTTGTCAACCCACATATCATTCCTGCTTCTGGCAACTAAAGGTCCTGGAGATAAAAGGGGTGTCCCCAACACACCAGTCCTTTAGAGAGTTTTTATTTTTTTTCTCTGTTTATCTGATTGTGTCTGGTGATAGAGAACTGGGCAAGTGTCTGATTTGCCTGGGTAAGCTGCAGAGTTGGGTGCAGAGAAACCTAGTAAGGTTCGTTCCTCAAGGGCTCTGCAGGTACTGCCCCTGGGCAGGAAAAACCCTCTCACAGCCTGAGGGGGACCTGGAGGGGGAGAAGGTGCCCCTGAGCTGACAGAGTGTCCTGGGGCCAGGAGGGCCAGGGGGACCCTGGGGACATCAGGAAGAGAGCGGTCAGCAGGTGAGGGAGGGGATGCTGCCCCTCTGCCCTGCCCAGCTGGGGCCCCTCTGCAGTGCTGGGCCCAGCCCTGGGCTCCTCAGGACAGCAGAGCCCAGGAGCTGCTGGAGAGGCTCCAGGGGAGGCCACAGAGAGGATTTGGGCTCCGGAGCATCTCTGTGCCGGGCAGAGCCTGCGGGAGCTGGGCCCGCTCGGGCCGGAGCAGGGAACGGCCAGAGGGGATCCCATCAATCCCTACAAACATCTCCCAGGGCTGCCACGGGATGGGGCCGGGCTCTGCTCAGGGCTGCCAGGGACAGCACCAGGAGCGCTGGCCAGAAAAGAAACCCCAGCGAGCTGCGGCCCAGCAGGAGGAAGAACTTGTGTCCATGGAGGGGCAGAGCCCTGCAACAGCTGCCCAGGGAGGGCCTGGAGTGTCCCTGTCTGGAGCCATCCCAGCCCCAGCTGGGCACGGTCCTGTGTCACTGTTCCAGGGGACCCTGCCTGGCCAGGGCATGGGCTGGGGAGCTACAGAGGGACCTTCCAACCCCAGATACCTTGGGATTTTGTGATTTGGATCTGAATTGGTTCTTTGATTATAATGTAGAAAAGTAAACCATTTACACCAAGACTCAATGAAACTCATCAGAGAGAGTAATAATTACACCTGCACCTGATCCATCTTGGATTCCCAAAGCTGAACTGCCCATTGTGAACAGCACAAAGGAAACTTACTGCATCTCCCTAGTTCACATAATATTGTAAATATGTTGCTTTTAATCACATATCGATGATAGTCTGAATAAAAAATTCCTTTCAGTTTTTTGGAAAGAAAATAATCACTTGATTTAGCATATTCAGTTTGGATTGCAAACACACAATTTCTTTGTTGAACTTTAGAGAATCTAGAGCTGAATGGCAGCTAGTCCTACACAGAAATCATCCACACTTTTTCTCTTATTCATTCAAAATTCTTCAGTCTTTCAGGTTTTTTGGGGCGTTTTGTTTGGTTTTGTTGGGGTTTTTGGTTGATTTGGTTGGTTTTTTCACACATTTCTGTTTGTTTTGTTTTAATTTTGTTTTGGTTTTGGTTTTCATGGTTTTTTTCCAGCAAGATGTCTTATTTGATATTCTTTTGATGCACATTTCTTACCCCATTTCTTTTCTAGGATATGAGATTTACAGAAGGCCATACTCCCACAGTAACTTCAGGGTTTTTCTTTTCAACTATTTGAAATAACCTCTAGAGTCTAGATGTTTAGATGTCCTAAAATACTGGGTAGATCAGTTGCGAAATAAAGACAGTTTTGTCTCTCCTGGGGAGAAAAAAAAGCACAATTTAAACAGCAGTTGGTCATACTGGTAAGAAGATGCAGAGTAATCAGGGTGCAGGAGTCTTTCTCCATGAAGAAACAAACAAATTAAATTAAAAATAAAAAATTAAATAATAATTAAAACCATAATTTTACAGCAATAAAATAATGAAAATTGAAAATAAAAATGGAGATGTTTTAGTGGGAACTAGAATGATCAGAGGTTCCTTTTACTTGAAGGGCCACAGAAAATAACTAGAAATATCATCAGAGACTGAGAAATGTAAGGGTACTGAATAAACTCATTTAAAGGAGACTGAAATACTGTGGTAGAGAGGAGAAATAGGATAAAATGTGAGAAGGGAGTGACCTGATGGTAGTGCAGTCAGGCTTTGTAGTGGAGGACAAATATTTTCATGGCTGGAGGGTCATGGAGACATTGCAGATAATTTTGACAAAATTTAATAAAAAACCAAAAACACAACCTGTATAGAAAACTAGACTTAATTAGTTTTGTTGCTTACTGAGAAATTATTTCTTTAACTACTTTTTAATACAGATGCTCTTGAAATGGAAGTGTAACACATTTTGTGAGTGGACTTGCTGGCTGTAGAAAAGGCAAAATAAACATTTCTCTCTGCCTTTATCTACAGTAGCAAAAGAGATGCATCCATGAACAAATATTAGCATCAGTGCTTTGATGAGTTGCAAGAAATACACATTTAGCCAGCAATTTTCAAAACTAAACTATTACACAAAAAGTTGGTGATATCATCTCTAATAAAAATAATAGATGCTATTTAACAGTACAGAAAACCACCATTTGCTGGGGCCCACAATTAATGTTCTGGCTGAGCTCCAAATGCTTTATATATTGGATCTGCAACCTGGTTTTTTTTGTTGTTTTAGTTGTTTATCACCTTTCATTTCCATACAGTTAAAAATGTTATGCATTGAACTTATCCTTTTAGGCCAGCATTTTCTCTATGATTCTGTTTCATAGAATCACTGATCTATGAGTATTTTAGAATGGAAGGGACCCCTTAAGGGACCCTGTGCCACCCACTGCCATGGCAGGGACACCTCCCACTGTCCCAGGCTGCTCCAAGCCCCAGTGTCCAGCCTGGCCTTGGACACTGCCAGGGATCCAGGGGCAGCCACAGCTTCTCTGGGCACCCTGATCTGGAGGCAGCTCTGCAGGTGGGGTCTCACCTGAGCAGGGCAGAAAGGCAGAACTCCCCCTTCCATTGTCCCTTTTAGTTCAGGGTAAAAAAAAAAAGTGAGGTTGGAGTGTGAGCTGCTTGCCTTTCCACCAGGAACTCCTCCTATATCTTGTTCTTGCTGTCCTAACCTGATTTATCAGAAACTTTATAAACACAACCATGAGGCCAGGGTTCCTCAGGAATTCCTCTCACAACTTTTATTACAACTCATTATTACAACAAAAGCATCAGTGCAAGGAGCAGTGTGATTTGTAGTGCATTTGTAATGCTTTGCAGTGTCAAATGGCAGAAGTAAGTGTAAACAATCCAAGGCCAGAATTCACTTTAGTAGCACCTTTTTTGTGAGTTGGAGTAATTTCTACATTCATGACAAAGATGTTGAAAAACCCAATCTTTTAAAACATTCATTATCATACGCAATGGTAATTATTATGTCTGTTTGCTGCCTGAGAAAACAGTTTCCCATCTTTGATATCTTTGATAGCCTTTTCAATTAAGAAGTTGTAGTGACGTGTTTGTTTTTTTTCCTAAACTTCAAGGTTGTTTAAAACACCTTTAATCTTTTCTTCCTCAGCATTGAAATTTAAAAATAATGTTACATTTGATTGCAAGAAATAGATACATTTTATTGCAAACAATCAAGCAAATCAAACCTCAAAATAAGGGATAGGTATTCAAGAAACAAAATGTCAAAACACTTCCTTGAAATCTAAGTGTGGGCAATTTTTTCTTTTTTCATGCGATGCAATGGAAGTTAGATGGAATAATTAACAACAAAAACCTGATTTTACCTGAATGATATAAAGTATTTTAAAGGTAGAAAGCTAAGAAATGCACTGATTAGAGAATGTGAATTTATTAATAGTTGTGATTTGCCAGCCTTTTATCTCCAATGTTCTTGGAAAGGCAGATTGATTGATTGATTGATTGATAATTAACTGATAGCCTCCCTTAACATGCCTGTATCTTGTCATCTCTTAAGCCACACAGAAATTATCATAACCCATGGTGTTAAAATATGTGTGAAGAGCACTCAAATAAATTCAAACCAAAATTACAAGCAAACAATTCACACAAATATTGCTTGTTTCCACTTGGCTAATCTGAGGATTTTCATTACATATATACAGTATAAATCAATTATTATTAATACGATTAAAATATTTATTATTATATTTTTATTATAATCATCAATAATATAAATCACTTCTATTAATTATTTAATATTATTTAGGTGTGATTTTATTTTTAATTAATTAAAAATTAATTTTAATTATTCTACAGCTGCTCCAAAACCACACAGTGTTATGAAAGCTTTTCCCTTATTTGTTATAAAATCTGATTTTCACTTGCAAAACTGTGCCTGTATGTTCATAGTTATTCTCCTCTATTTTGCATGGTCAATATCTCCCTTTTTCCCTGAAACCATGATTTACGGGAAATAAGTTCACAGCAAAACAAGATTAAGAAAAGTTGTTTAAAAACCTCTGATTTATTCAGGATAGGGAGGGGCACTGTGTGATACATTGAGGAACAGATAAAGCTTTCCCCATCAGATATATGATTCCTGTGACTGTAAATTGCTACATTCTGCTGCATTCCAATGCATCATCAATTCCCAATCCCTAAACAAGGATTATTTATCCTTTTATGTGCTCTGTCTTCAACAATAATTGTACATAAAGGACCCTTCCACAGCAATGTTAAAAAATCCAACAGTTCTCCACCATGAATGCTTCCAAAATTCAACCAAACCTAATTAATGATGTAACATTTTGTTTCTTCAGTTCAGCCATTCTTAAAATTCTTTGTAATTAGTTTATTTAGAACTACTTGGCCCACACTGTAATTTTTCCTACTGTTACTTTTTTTTTTTTTAATGTACACTGGGTTGATTAACTATGGGCATTGATTATCTTTAGATTCTCTCTCACTCTTGCATATAAGGAGAGAATTCACAATGCCATCTCCAGGAGCAAATTAAGAACTAATTGCCTCTCATTTGTTGTGGTTACTCTACCTGAGAGTGAAAATATATGTGAAAAATTGTCCTGATTTAGGGCAAATATTTAGGAGGAAACCTCTGGGGGGGTCTCCTCTAGGAAGAGCCGATTCCAATCACCCCTCCCCCTACCGGTCCGGGAAGAATTTCCTTAGAGAAAAGTGGAAAAAACTATTTATTTAACAAATAGAATATTTACAAGTATAGGGAAAATTTGGATAATATGAAAACAATGAAACCTCTCCTTCCTCTGAAGAGATGGTAGATTCAGAGTCCGTCTGAGTCCGGTTCAGTTCTCCAGTGGGGGGACGATTGCCGGGCCCGGCTGTAGATGAGGTCGGCGAGGATGGGGGGGGGCCCCCCGGGGGTTCCCTGGTGTCCTGGGGCCAGGCGATGCCAACCAGTCCCAGGAAGAGGAAAAAAAGAAAAAATTCCCAGCAAAAGAAACAAAGTCTCTCCCTGCAAAAAAGCCGGGAAAAATCCGAGGAAAAACCCTCTGCTGTGAGCTCGGCCAGCACCCCCACAACAGAGTGAGTAAAAAAAAAAGAAAAAGAGATAACGCTGTCTGCTGGAATGCAGCCTCTCCGCTCTCTTGGCCTTGGTTCGTAGTATCCTGCAGACAAACGGCGAGTGTTTTTTTTTCCTCCACCTTCACTTTCACTGTCTTCCTTGGACCAACTTAAAGCTGCAGAACTTAATGTCCAGCATAAGCAAGGGGACGATTAGGGATACAAACAGGTCATATGGCTAACCCAGGACAAAAATGCAGGTCATTCCTCTCACAAGTATAAAGCACCACACACATTTTGATTTTTTAAGCTGTAAGATTCCCATAAAAAGTGCTAATTGTTAAAAAATTAACATTGTTATATTTTAGCCTTGAGATATGTGAAAAGTTGTCCAGAACAGGAAGAATATAAGCAGCTGAAAAATGCCTGAAATTATGAGAGATCTCCATGTGCTGTGCAAGACTTTTTTCCCTGTAGCTAACATAGTGTGTTGGGAATTGTTATACTGAACTGTAACAGAACTCCACAACACCTGAAACACCTGAAATGCTAAGGCACAGTTCCTGTGCTGGAAGCTGCTGAATGAGGGATAACAGAGGGATTTCAGCCTGCAGGACCCCTTGGAATGCCTTTGCAGGTGTTCAGGCACAGTTCTGAATACTAAGCAGCAGGAAGGAGAGTTTTAGAGAGTTTTTTGCCATTCAGCAAAACTGAAATGTCACTAAAATGGAAATAATTTTGATATTGCTAAAAAGTTAATGCCTTTTTTTGTTTGTTTTAGTAGGTTTTGTTCTGTTTTATTGGGTTTTGGTTGGTTGGTTTTTTTCTTGTTTGTTTTTTCTGTTGGTTTTTGGGTTTGTTTTTTAGGTTCCTAGATAGGTGTTTATTGGGTATTTGAGGACTTTGGGATTGGTTGATTATTTTTTAGGGCAGAATTTTCACTTCATAGGCACCTCACAGAGGTGAACGTCTTGGGTACTCACTTTTCTGTCCCAGACTTTCCCTGCTACATTTCCAGAATCCCATGACACAATTTCCTCCATTATTAACTTGATGATAGACCTATCTTTGAGGAAAATATTGCAAAATTTTGAGTTCTCTTTCAAATTTTTTTTCTTTTTAAAATTTTTTTTAATCTAGAAAAACATTGCAATAGATTCCTAGGGATAGTTCTCACCTGATTCACCTGTTTTGCTTGTAGCTCCTGATGTCCTGACAGTGCAGCCCAAGATGACACATCCCACATGTCTGCTCTGCTAACTGCAGAATTAACACAATAAAGGTCAAAAACACCAGTGTGTTCTCAGATCACCTCGCTCTGGGCAAAATAAATGGATCCTCCATGTGGCTATTCTTTCTTTTTTTTTTTTTAATGGGGGTGGTATTGATTCCTGACCAATCAAACAAATTTGTGGTGTAATAATACATGGGAGACCCTCAGAAGTGACATTAAGTGAAATGCAGAAGTACCTTCTTGTAGATATTTATTGCAAATATATTAGGAGGACTGGAAAAACACAGAGGGAAAACTTTGTAAATATTGTCAAATGCTGGACTGGAAGTATCATATAGCAACCCACATTAAAATGACATATGTTTTTCTATTCATTGAGAAATTAAGTAATGTGAATCCTCAGCTAGTGGTTTCTCTAGAATGCCATCAACTTGTTCAGTTGAATTTAGGATGAAACTCAAAATCTTTTACAATTTCTAGCACACTGGTGCAACTAGTCAGGATGATGCTTGGAAATATGAAGGAAAGTTATTGCTAAAAAACTTGTCTATGCCCTTTGAGAGACTTTTCTATATGAAGAACAAAATGGTGACAATTCCATTCATTAGTTTAAAAGTAATTTTCTCTGTCCAGTTGTGTTATATGTCTGATTAATGGATTTTCAGTGAATTGTTTCTAAGATTCTTTGCTGTGTCTTGTCAAACAGTACACATACAACATGCCAAACACTGCTTCAGAAATACATAAACAAATAATTAAGGATTTTGGGCTTTATTTATTGAACATAAGGTAGAAGAGAGTGCAAAAATTCTTCATCATCTAAATTCTGTCTATAATATGTCATAAATTATAAAATCTACCCAATTTTTCATTACTTTTAAAAATATTTGTTAAAGCATTGAAATTATTGAATAGTTAAAATAGAAAAGTCATTTTAAACATAAGTTTTTATGGTTTCTTTTGGTTTGTTTTGAATTTTGTTTGTTAGTTTTGGTGGGTGGTTTTTATTTGCTTTGGGTCTTTGGGGATTTTTTGGGTGGGTTGCTTTTTTTTGGGGGGGATTTTTTTTTGGGTGACCCTTCTTGAAGACTAAAGAATAATAAAGATCAAAAATTTTATAGTGAGCTCATGGATGGCACTGTTGCAACTAAACTTGTGTATGTGGAAGGTCTGGGCTGTTTATCTGGGAATAGAGCTCAGGCTTTTCCTTTGGATCCTGGTATTCACCATGGAAGAGAGGAAAGGACTTTGATAAAAATGCCATTCATCATCATTTGGACTACATTAAACTTGTAGTTCTTCACTAGGTTCTCTCATTCTGAAGGGAGGTTTTTACTTGTTTTGCCAGAGTTTTGCTGTTTCTGAGAAAAAAAAAATAACACAGAGAAGATAAAAGATAAAATTGCATGTATTTCTTTAATTTTACAAATTACCCTGGGCTGTGATTATTAAACTTCTTCAGTCATAAAGTCAAATCACTTGAATCATAGAAATACCTTCTTAATGTAGATAAGACAAGTTAATACCTGTATATTTTTCTTTCAGACATTCAGTAATTATCATTTGTTAATCTTCTCCATGAACAGAAACTATGAATTCCAGCCTCCAACTTTTCTTTTGTGTTTTTCCTGTTAAACAGGAATACTTTTTTTTTTTCCTTGGGGAAAAAAATATAACACAAAACAAGCCAGAAGAAAAACAATTTCACAGATAAAGAACTTCTTTTAATTGATTATTTGTTTTTTGTTTGTTTCTATTTTTCCTGGGCCTGAAGCAGAGCTTCTAAGACTTCTTATAATCTATTAGCATTTACCAGACTGAAATATGGGTATGTGTAGTCAGGGATCTCATCAAATTTTGTCTTGTCATCTTTTAGACACACAATTCCACAAAGATTCACCATGTTTTATTAGAAAAAGTACAGGACACTTAATTATCTTTGGATTTATGTTTGGAGCTGCCCCTTTTCCTTCCTTTTCCCCTTCTACCCTGAGCTGCAGATTTTAACCTCCCATGCTCCCATGGACCATATAAACCATTGGAACTGATGCTTTGCAGTTTTTAGTACAGAAATCTGTTTCACATAATTGAATTTCATTAGTTTTATTGTGCCATTTTCGTCCTATTTTTCAGGTTTCCTCTGGATGACAAAGAAATGGCTTCCTTGAAGGAAGGTTAAAGCTTTTAACTTGATTTAACTTACACTGGGCCTATGCTTGCCATAAAAGCAAGGAAAGACAAACAGTAATTAGTATTTTTATAAAGACTATTGCTTAATCAAAAATATATATCAGGAAAATGTTAGACTGTCCACACTATATGACAGATTCAGCCTTTGTAACCCTGCATCCCCAAAAAGTTTAAAAAAGAACATAAAAACATCTTTCCCCTACCCTCACAGCTCAGTACAGACAGAACCTTGAATCTGTTCAATAAGAGGATAAATAATGGCTTTGTAGGAGAAATTAAAAGATTATGGGAGCTTTTAATAGCAATTAATTAAAGCAACCTGAGAGCCATTGATAAGGGGGGAAAAAAACAACAACTTTTCTTAAACTGATCTGTAGAAAAAATTATCTTCTATCGTTGAATAATTCATTAAGAATCACACATATTTTTTAGAACATAAAAAAAAAATAAAGGGGAAAGAAAAGTTGCCTCACCCAGACTAGAAAACAATTCCCAGGCTTCTAAAAATTCAGTGAGCTTGGATAAGGAAATATCTTGCCTTCTCTGACGTCAGTGTCTAATGAGGCATTACTTTTGCTATATAGGAAAATATAGATAGCAACTGGTATTTATACATGCAGGAAAAGACACAGATTTCTAGCTGTGGTTCTAGAAATATTGCTAAGTCATCTTTATGAAATTTGAACGTGAGGCTTGTTGAAGGATGGACCCTCTACATGAAGGTTATCAATTAATTTAGTCTCAGCTTAGCTGTAAATGCCCGATATTGTGAATCAAAGATGTTCAATTCTGCTCTTACCCAGGCACATGAAAGAGTTGCTTGTTAGTTTGATACTTCAAAAGGCAATTTGGCATTGTTCCTGATATTTGGGAGAGCAACACTGCTTGCAGTAGTATTTCTAATGTTTACCAGAGTGTTTTCTTTCTCCTGCTACCCTGTGGAGGAGGACTTTGGAACAACAGATGCTTCTTGTTCTTTGAGGCTGAAGTAGTCTCCACAGAGCAATTTTAGAAGTATTTACTGTTTAAGGTGTTTCCTCCCCTCTAGTAGCTTAAGAACACTTAATTGAGTCACTGGGATAGACATTATAAAAGATTTATATCTGTATTTTCAGTGATGCAGGCTGCAATAGAAAATAATCTTAGAGACAAAACACTGTTATTACTTACTTTAAATGCTTTACAGAAGCAATATAGGTTGGTCTTCTGCTCTTCTTATTGAACAGAGAGAAGATATGGCAGTCCCTTCCAGCTTTAGCTTGCCATTTGCTCCTATTTGGATCATAATATTTGGATAATTAAAAGTAAATTATTGGAGCAAGTTCTTTTTAATTAAAAAAAAAGCCTCCCTCTTCTTTGCCCTCTCAGACAATATTTAGAAATTAAATATCACAGAACCCTAGGTTCTTTTGTGTACCATCATTCAGCTTCTGCTATAGATGATTCCTAAGATTTTATCATGACAGGTCTTGCAGAAGTTTCCAGAGAAGGGGTGTTGCTCGCCAGACATCCTTGTCCTGAATTCTGCTTGCAGGAAGCATTTTAATGATGTGGAACAATTTAATTTTATGGCACTTAACAGTCATTTTATGGCATCTAATGGTCGTACAATTTAAATTTTAATGACAGGTACTATTGTATTTTGGTTTTTACTCAGTACTTCCTACTCTGCCCCAGCCAGGATGAGGCCACTGCAGTTCCAAAACTGAAAGCATTGCACCCTGCCTGTGCAGGGTCCAAGATAATAAAATAATTGCCATTATTTCGGGCTAATGGACACTTCAGAAGTATGAATTTGTTCAAACTCAATGACACACAGATGTTCTTACACTGATCTTGGGATCAAAGGCTATCTTCATAGCAAGAGGTAGAATTAAATATTAAGAGCCATAAAAGCTGTAATGTGAGATTTTTTTTTTTGAAGTGGAAAATCTGGTGTCAGTTAGATATCTTTCTTATCATCATTATGTCTGCAGAAATTGTGAATCCTCCGACATACAGTAAATGGCTTTGGAGAAAAGTGAGTATATTGTTTAAGGATTTATCTTCCTTTGCATTCCACCCCTTCCTATGCCTGCAGAAATAGAGGGTAACCAATAGACGTTAACTGCTTTCCGGGAAAATGTTAATTAGGCAACTGAGTGAGTTCATAGCATCCTAAAACACATTAAAAAGATTAAAGGCTTTGTTAAAAGTTGATTTTTTATCAAAATGCTCTCTCTTTTCTTTG
>JAHLSL010013382.1:0-48303 GCA_025920805.1 Petroica traversi
GCTGCAAACACTGCTTTATTTCTTAACTCTAAACAGAGTATCAGAAGTAATGGAAGTAACTGTGAGAATGGAAGGAACAGATTCATCTTCAGCCACTTCTCCGTGTGATGAGCAACAGCACTCAGCCAGAAAGAATTTCCTGCTCTGCAAAACCACAAACATTTGTAGAGCCAAAGGGCATTGTTCTTCTCAGTGAATAGCTTCAAAATATTTGAATGCTTAAAGTAAGAGAATGTTCTTATGAGTTACTGTTATTTAGTCAGCAAATCGGGAAACCCTGGCCAGGTGAGAATAGCAAACAACTACAGGCAGGGTCCCCACCCTCAGGAAATTTGAAGTTGTGGCAAAGATCCTGCCAGGAAATGAGCATGGACAGACCAAAGAGGGTGTCCAGTAAAGTGAAAGGCTCTTGGTGCTGCTGCTTGTACCCAACAGTGCAGATGTTGTTTGGGGAGATGGGTCCACAGGACAATGATAAAAGCCAAAGGAAGGGAGAGAGGCACTAATAAAAAAACAACATTGTGCAAATTCAGATAGAGTGAAATGGAATTAAAGAATCACAGAATAACAAAACATCAAAGTGCAAACAGGAAAAAAAAGGGACACCACTCTCAAAAGGAGCCCAAAATCCTGGGCTGGCACCAGCAGAGCATATAAGGATATGGAGCAACACCACCACCACAGAAAAATCCTGCCTCTTGATGCCACTGAGCTTCCACAATACTTTGGGTTTTAAAGGCAGCTTGGGTGTCTCTGCTTTCAGATTTTGGCTAATTGATTAGCTATTAATAGATTTTAATAAACATAATGTAAACATAACCTGGACATGACTGAAATAAGGAGATAAAAATACATCATGATGCTGGTAATAAAAACAAGTCAATCAGTTAAAAACAAAAATAGTCAAAATCCCTTTATTTTTTGTACTTACCCCATTCTCCCCCTCTCCCCAGAAAAATAAAATCTAACTCAAACCCAACTTACGTTCCCAAAAGCTCCTCGTGCTTTTTGTTATCCTTTCTCCACACCTCAATGTCCAACATATCCTTCCTGTCAGAGAAGTAGTGAAAATCAAACTGTTCCCTCCACTGAGGATTTGCACTCTTACACAGTCTCTAGAAAACATGCAGTTATAATATTTACTTTTCTTAAACAGTACTTATTTTCACAGTAAAGCAAAAAGAAAAAACAAATCAATTCTAAAGAACAAAGCTGGATGTTAGAGAATCAAGTATACATGTGATTCCAATCATCACATATCTTCCTAAATATTCTCTTTCCTCCCTCTCAATAACAATAAATACAAAGTAGATCCACCAGCTCCAGTTCCAGTGGGCTGTGGTCATCATTCAACATCACACATTGGAAGAAATCAAGAATAACCCTTTTGAGGACAATCACCTGGAACAGGTTTGAATTAATTATGGAAGCCAAAGCAGTATTTTTTTACCCTTCTGTGTTAAGCAACACATCTATGGACCATTAAAAACACACATAAAAAGGGATTGTAACAGGAATAACATCCACTTATTCTAAAGTAACTAAACCATTTGTTATTTTTCAAAACTACTTTTCTAAACAAAAAACATATCATGACCCTGGTTTCAGGTCTGATGTGAGGGACAGAGTGCAGGTTTCAGATGCGCCTACATCCAAATGTTATGTTCTGTGAACTTGCTCTGTACATTTTGTACAGGAGGAGGTTTGTTTTCTCCTCCTCTGCACTTCCAGTTCATGACATGCAGAGTTCTTGCTCTCTCAAAAGAGTATTATTTTAATTACAGCCTTTCTACTTATTAGACTTTGCAGATGAAATGTGTGTCTTTGGGAATCCCATTCATTTCTTAGATTCTTCTATAACTGAACTGTATACAGATAAACACAGCCTAGAAGAATAAAAATTAATTTCAAAGCTATGGAACATTTTGTCTGTTTGGGGGGCAGGTTCTGCAATATATAACATACTTCTCGAGAAAGGTACTTTAAAAGACTAATAATTTTCCTGCAGTGGAAACCATTTCAGGTCTACTTTTCCAGCAGACCTAACACTGCAAGCCTAACTTCTGTATTGGCAGAGAACAAAACACATGTGTGATGCATGTAGCTTTATTTCATTTTATATTAATGTTAAACATCCATCAACATGACGAGTACGTTACATGCACAAAACACTGATAACACAATATTCCTAACTTCCTCTTTCTCTACTGGCATGAAATCAGAGCAAAATATTAATGCTTCTGGTCTGGTCTCCTGGTTTTGAAATCACTTATCTAAAAGAGGATCAGGAATAGTTCCATCTGAGGCAGCTACACCAGTGAAAGAATCACCAAGCACCTTGTTGACTTCAGACAACTTAAGGAAACCCTTAATACTTACCTTGCTCTTGTATCTTTGATCTCCCAGTTTGAGGAGAATAAAAATCTCTGCCAAGCCCCCTCTGGGCATGTTCTTCCCCTCCAGGAGGGTGATGGTGACCAGCCCGTTCCACAGCTGGTTCTTGCGCAGGGACTCGGAGAGCCGCATGTTCCGCGTGAAACTCGACTGAAAAGCAAGGCAGCAACACAGAATGTTCAAGACCCAAACACATTTTCATGCTCAGGTTCACTGTGCTATCCAACCACACCAGGAGTGAAAGACATGCCATGCTTCCCTAAGGGTAAGCAGGCAATGGAGGGCAGTAGGATGGTACAGGTGTTCTGCCTTACTGTACTATGGTCCCTGTGAAGGGACAGTGCCCAATGTCACAGCAAAATCAGCAGGGTTTGGTTAAACCACCAGAGAAGTCATCTTCAGCCACCCTGGCTGAGCTCTAGCAAGAGCAGACCTCGAACACTGACAGCAATCTGTTACCTTGGCTCAGGGAAAGGCACAGGAGAGCAACTGGGAATGGAACTAGGGAGAAACTACAGTAAACTCTTATAACATCTCCAGCTTCGTCCATAAAATGTGGGCCTGTCCTTTCTGGGGAGGCAGGCCAGGATCATAAAGCCCACAGCCAGGTGAAAGGCTGAGCAGCATCTTCCACCTCCTCCATCACTCAGCCCTGTTAGCTCTTTGCCCGCTGCCTTTGCTGCTCCTGCTTCCAGAAACTGAGCCCACGAATCAAAAATACTGATGCCTGCTGAAAAAACACTGACACCACCAGGCTCTTTATCTGGAGTTATGGTTACCTGGTAGCCACATTTGTTACCTTCGCAGCTTCATCTTGCACAGCATGGCTGCGCTAACAGTTTGCTAACTGGCAATATTTTATTGGACAGAGGATGATTAAATAGGCCTTTATTTGGGGGGAGTGAGGTGGAAACATTAAAACTCAAGGCTATACTTTCCTTCCCGCAGTAAAAATCCTGCCATATTTTATTCTCCTGAAGCAACTTTTAACTCGCCACACTTTGGAGCTTCAATCATGTCATGTACAGGTGGGAGCAAGACGGAGGAGAAGATTTCACAAGTCACTTTAAAACAGGACGTGTTAGCTTTAAAAGCAAGTAAGAAATGTTGTTGCTAAATAAAACGATTGCAAAAGCACCTGATGTCTGAAGATTACTTTTTATGGATCAATTACCCGGCAACAAAATTCTTAAATCATAGGTGGTGAACTCACAAATTTTTTATTTGCTCTTTACTGGTTAAAATACCTAATTCTGAATCCCACAAGCATATTAATATACTTCTATTTAAACATCACTTTTGGCTTTCCTAGCACAATGGGTAAAAATTCCTACCTTTAAAAAGAAAACAAGATTTTGATTCATAAATCCAGCTGCAATGTAATTTCTTTTCTCTTCTCTTTTTTTTTTTTTTTTCAAAGTTCGTCTTTTGGGCCAAAAAGCTAAAGCATGACTGTTCCCATGGACATACTTCAAAGTCCCAGCAGATATATTCCTCCCTAAACACTGCAACTATTTCAAAATCCTTTTTATAAAAAAGGGAGTAATGTCCACAAGGGATCAAAGGGCATTCTACAGTCTGGCAATCGCCTTAGAAAAATGGCAGTGCTTCCATGAAATATGCCCTAAAATAATTTTGCAGCTTGGTATGTCCTAATTTCAAATTGGATGTTTATCTTGGAAAGGCTTCTATCTAACTTGTCCATAAAACAGCTCCACTTAGCTCTATGAGCCCTGTGAAAATGGAATCCAAAGCTGGCTATTAAGGGGGCCTGGAGATTGCTTCCATATGGCGTAACAGCATGGGAGTGGAGGACTAGGGCCTACAGCAGGCACTGCTTGGCTTGAGCTCCCCATCTATCCATGGACACTCATTGCATTACACCATAACATCTGGATTATTGCTTGTAATGTCCCTGGGAAATATCCACTTCCCATCAAAGCCTTTATCTATCTCGCTTGTACTTTGAACATTTTAGTATTTAACATAGTCATGTTTGATGTGATGGACTCGCTGCTTTAGGAGCAAGGATTTATCCCCCCCCCGCCCCGCTCCTTCCACAGAGGAGGAAGAGGTATTTGATGTTAGTTCACAAAAAAAGAAAAAAAAAACAAAACCAAAAAACAGATGAAGTTTATTATCCACGTTACAATTTCTTTTAAAACAAAGCATCCAGCTCTCTTCAAAGCTTCCAGGCTGAACACAAAAGACAGTTGTTATCACTCAGTTTTCAAATCAAACTTGGATTCCTTCCTTTTTTACATTGGGCCAGCATTTTAGGGAGTCACTCAGCACTGGGGAGCTGCCTAGCCCAGCTCTACAGCACACACAACCCCACCCTTGTAGCTGCTGACTAGACAGTTCAAAGGACTGTTGGGAGGTACCCAAACCAGCCCGGATCCCACACAGCCCAGGAAAAACCAGCACCTGCACTCAGATTACTGGAACACATTGCAATGCACCAACCTTGACCTCCCAAAACAGGTGGCCCCAAGCAAAGAGCCTCGAGCAGCCCCTTCCCCGGCTGTGCAGCTGCAGAAATGCTCTGTGCTCCTCTCAGAGGAGGGGGGAGCTGCTCTCCAGCTAACAGGACCTGCACGAGATCCAGCATCACCTGAGAGCATCCCACTGCAGAGTGGAGCCAAGATGTTGGGAACTGGATTAGGGTATGGAGCTGACCTGCAGCAGCTCCACACAGGTTCCATGACCCCCCCCAGCTCCCCATCTCCCCCAGTCCAGCCCTGCCACTGGCACGAGCCTCTCTCCAAACTGAGCATGAGAAGGCTGCTTGCCTCACACCCCTGCAGGACACAGCGCATGAGGAATGCTTCGGATTTCCTGGACATGCCCAGGTCGCTCCCACAGAGCCTACTCAGCAGGTCTGGCACATTTCCTGTGCCTCACAGCACCAAAGAGCCCCTCTGTACTTGCTCTGTGGCCACCTCTCCAGCCTCCCCAGGTACTTGGCAGGCTGTTCCTCTGACCACCCTGCTGGAAATCCCGGTGAAACAGGCAGTGTCTCAGATTCCACTCACAGTTTCTGGAAGGAAGCACGTCTGGGGAAAATCAGATGTGTGGTAGACCCACAGACCTGGGCCTTCCATGAGTCAACTTTAGTGCTGCCTAGGGAAGTCTGCACTATGGAAAATGCCTCCCAGGTGACAAGAAAATGATACTGCATTATTTATTTTAGACATCGTACCTCCTTCCCAGATACCCCACACCTACTCACTTCAAACTGATTTACACAGAGCTAATTGATTAAACTTCACAGCCTCCCTCTGAGCTGGCAAAACTCTTACAGAGCAGAGCACAGAGGAGCACAGCCATTATTCCAGCAAAGTTACTCGGGCAAAACAAGCACTGAAAAAAACACCCCAAATACTCTTCCTGCCTCCAGCCACCACTACCCTAACCTGCCTTCTCAGTGAGACCAGAAAAGTCAAAGCTCTTTTCCATACTGGCCAGCAAATGAGGACGCAACTGCTTAATCAGTGACAATTTTGAAGTGTTTTATCTATTCAACTCTCCCTTTGCTGTTACCTCCCAGACTAGTGACGCCTCCACACTTGGGCACTGCAGCTCCTCCCCTGCTGAACCTGAGCCCTTCCCAGCTGGGCTCCCACACTGGATGCCAGGTCCTCCAGGCCTCTCCTGCTATATTTTCCTGTAAGCTCTCTGCTAACACTCTGGCTACATCCCAGACCCAAGTAAAGGTGCCTTGCCGAGGTTCAAAAAAGCTGGGATCAGGCTGCAGGGCTGGAAATTAAAAAACACATGATTTATGATGGAGCCTGGCACATGTCCCAAACACAAGGCATTGGACAAGCTTACTTATTCCTTCGCCTCATCATTTGTGAAATCAAGGTACCCTTGAGACCAGAATTTGATGGTTGTATCTAGGTAGAGCTCTGATTTTGGCTGGCTCTGCGTGCAAATAAGCAGTAACACCATAAAGGTCACCTTTATGAGCAATTCACTGCTGTAAAATGGATAAAAACTGGAGCTAAAAACACCCCTCAAACAAGACAGCCAGAGGGGGAAAAAAATTCAATAAGCACAAAAATATCCAGAGATCCTTATTCCTTAAAACAAACTATAGGGTTTTTAAGTTTAAGAACCCATGTCTACTGCAGATTCAGGCACTGTGCAGAAATGAGTACTGAAGCAATGTATGGCTGGTCATAGAGCAGGACCCTGCCATGCAAGGACCAGAAGATCGTTCTTTCCTAATTGCTTAGAAATTACCTTTGCCCAGAAAACATCTCACAGCTCTGAACAGAAAACTTAAAATGCAGTGTTCACATCACCATTCTCAAAATCTTGTTCCTGGTTTCAAAATGAATACAGAAGTTTCTCCCATCAACTTCCAATTTTTTATCACTTTCTGGTCCTGGTTTAAAACAGAAGAATGAGCAGGTGGGCTCTATTCATAGGGCCAAATACGGGAGTTGAACAAGAATGACAGAGCTTTGGAGGGGAAAGAACCAGCTCATTGACCCAGCTTCACAAAATCCTTTAGGAGCTCCAGTCTCCTTGATAACTCCATTTGTCTATAATCTCCCTCTGTAGGCACCCAGCAAATCTCCTCTGGTGCATCAGGGCTGCTTTCAAATCTGTCTCTTTTCCTGACACACACATACATGCCCCAAGTTCAAACTTGTTTTGGAAGCAATAAAGAGATGCAGAAAAATTGTACATTTAAATGACACGGCGAGGTGGCCAAGTGTGAAGTGAGCCCATCTCTCCCATCTTTCATTTAAAAGGATGAGACAGGACAACAGAAAGCCTGCTGCAAACCCTGTGAAGAGGTCAACGTCAAAACTGGGCCACGTAATTTGCCATTTGAGAAAACAACAACACACAAATAGGAGGACTCCTTGGACCTCTCCTCATTAGGCAGAGAAACCATTTCTGCAGAGGCAGATTCCCCTTGGGAAAGAGGAGAGGGCAGGGGGAAAGGCAAGTGAACCAACAGGAGATTGGTGCCACGAGGCGTGACCCTGTGGCGAGCGAGTCCCCGCGCTCTGCGGAGCTCTGCTGCCCACGGGGGACTGGAGGACAGAGCCAAACAAAATGAGGCAGACAAAAATGAAACCTAACAGCCCACACAGGAAAAAAAATTAAAGGAGAGCAAGGGATTTTCTCCCTCAATGAGATGCTTGAGGAGCGCCTAGGACCAGCCAGCCTTTCAGCCAATTTATTCAATCAGCTTAGGCTATCAAGGTGGCAATTCCATCACTTTTGTTTCAGGACTGATCTGCTGCAGGTTAATCCACCTCAAGCAGACCTGCTCATCTGCCTCCTAGATGTTCAACACTTCAAGGTTATTCAGCTGTACAAATGCTGGAAATAGCGTGCAGGGCACTCAGGGTGAGACTCAAGCCACCCGGGACAAACAAGGGTACTGAGCATCAGCATGCTGGGCTCCAGCAGAGAGAGCTCCCAACTCCCTCTGTGCCCCAGAAAAGAAAGCAGAACAGAGGGGAAAGCCTGTCAGTACACAGACATGAGTGAGTATATTAATGCTGCCTAACAGCGTCCTCTTCCCTTTGCAATGCCACCCTCCATGAGGAAAAGAAAGCCATAGTCTTGAAAACAGCTCCCACTGAGGACAATGCTGTTCTCAGCTCCCTTGAAAAATGAGGGATCTGAATGTGCTGCCCATGTCTTGGGAATCTGCCCAAATATGCAATGATTCCCTTCCTGCAGCAGTGAAAAATATATACTGTGAAATAATCAAGAGATACCTAAATCATGCAGTTCAACAGCTCTTGCTCCAAAACGATTTAAAGACCATACTGAGTTGCTGGAACCCTTCCTGCATACTCCCTGTAATGACCACGAGGCTACTGGAGCTGGACTGGAGATCTTCTGCTGACACAGTTTTTGCTGTTGTCTGAAATGCAGCTCTTTCTTCAAAAAGCGAGGGAGCTCAGAGAACACACATGAAGAGAGTACAGAATCCACAACATTCCACATGAGCCCCACTGCCAGTCTGACATGGAGCTGCAACAGGTATCAATGCCATCAACATTTGGGGTAAATTTGGGAAGTCAGCAAGAATCCCGTGATTAATGTGAAAAGACTCATTTAGGACACTGATGTGCCAAATCTGCATTAAGACAACACAAAATGGTCAAATTAGAGGATAATCAGATTTCTTTCATGTAGGCAATACAGATTAAAAAACAGCTGTGAAAGTTATATTCATTTTGTCCATCCTTAAAATAAGTCATTTTCCCTGTATTTATAGAAGAGGAAAAGCTAAATATTACAATAGGGGTCAGCTGCAGTTCAGTGCATTAAAAAAAAAAATCCCAGGAAAACTATTTCAAATAGAAAACTTTTCTGCCTAAACCTGGAGAGAGGAAATTTAGATGCCTCAGTTCAGCTGCTCAAATAGAAAGTATACTGTGTTTTCCTCCTGCAGCACCCAGCCAGAGTCAGCTTGGGAGCCAAAAAACAGACAATCTTGTGTATCCATTACAGAGCTCTCTCCATTTCCCCTGCCCTCCTTATTCCTGTATCTTTATCTCGTCCAGCAACATTGTTTTCTACCCCATCATACTCTCTGGCTATTCTTTCATAACCTCTTGTGCCTTCCCTAGACACCTATATTCCCCATGCACACAATTTTTCTTCCTAGCCTTTATGTTCTGCCACAAACTGCTAGTACTGCTTCCACAGAGCAGAGTTTCCTAACTAAAGATGGTTATTGATGTATAGTACTAGTGTTTTAGTGCAGTAGCAGAATCAATAAACCAGGAAATACTGCTTTGTCAGATTTTTTCCGGCGCATGCTGGGAAATATTTTTTACTGCCTTTGGATGGTCACAGAGGTTTTCTTTAGAGATCACACTGGAGCATGAACTGTGTCTTCCCTAGGAAGAGCTGAAGCTCTCCTACCCTCTAGTGACTGGAACAGAACAGAGCACAGGGTTGAGGCTTTCTTCCTTTTAAACAATACGTTTCTGCCTCCTAAATCAGCACCACGCTTCAGAATATACTAATTTTATTTTAAAAGCTGTAGAGGCACAAGACAGAGTCTTGAGAGATAAAAGGCTGACAAATAAAGGTCCAAAAATATATTGTCCAAATATATATGTACAAAAATTATACAAAATGCAATGAGACATTGAGTAAAAACAAAAAGAAAAACAAAAAAACAGGGAAAAAAACAGGAAAAAAAACCAAAACAAACAGGGAAAAAAGCCATCCCAAAACTTCCAGTGACAGAAATCAAGAGAATTTTGGCTATTCTGAAGAAAAAGAACCTGAGTTTAAAAAGCTGACTCCCTTTCCCAGATCCCAAAGCCAACCAGCATCCAAAGAGAGCTGTGTGAGAAAGATGGGGATCAAGCAACACTGACTGAGCCAGGGCACAGTAATTTGCAGAGTTTTAGTTAAAAACTGAAGTGGTGAGCCCTTCAGTTATTCCATCACTTTCTATCATGTGGCATTCAGAGATTCCTGGCAGCGCTCTGCTCCAAGCACTGCAATATCCCTGCAATCAGGGCTCCAAAGGCTGTACTTTGCACTTCTTCTATTGACAAAAACATTCTTGCTGGCACAATACCTGAGATGGTTGGCTCCTCTACACAGCACACCACAGTTGTAATGAATAAAACAAGAGGAGGTTAATGATTCAATTTATTTAGGCACAAACCGATAGTTACAGAGGGAAAATATCATGAGAATACACTCATCTTAAGAGCCAAAATCTGCTTTTCAGAGGCTGAGACTGCACAGCTCTCAAGCTGGGTACTGAGGCTTGCAGTGTCTGTATCATTGTTATTTACTCAATAGCAAATTAAAGCTTTACAGAACATATAAAAAGCCACAGACTGTTTCCTGAACAAGTTAAAATCTAATGTAAAAATGATACAGGAATATAAAAGTAATGGCAGCCTGCAGGGATCCTACAGGAGACCGAGGGAAGCGAGTTCCATGGACATGTGGCAACACACAAATCTTGGAAATCCTGCTACAATGGAGGTAATGAAAACTTCCTGCTCAGCCTCCATCCCAAGAACAAAAGGAATTTCAAAGCCCACGGAGGCGACCAGAAGAAATACTGCCTCACAAAATTCCACCCATGGGGAGAGGCAGCCCCAAAGTCAGACAGGGATCCAGGAGAGTCTTGTTCAACTCCAGCACCAACCACCAGCTGGGTGCTCCTCCACAACTCCTTTCATTTTGGTTGAATTTACACCCATTTCCTTAGTACAGGAAGTTTTTATCTCTTCCTACAGCTCTGTGTGAATGGGGTCTTACTTTCACTCGCCACCCATAGCACCTACAATTAAAATACAGCAGCGATTTCCCACCACGACAAATAGAAAAATCAAAAAAACAAAGGTTATCACAGCCATTACATTATGACAGATTGCATCTGCACTTCTGAGTTCTCCTTTGTTTAGCCTGTTTCAGAGGAGGGAACAAATTTTGGGAGGTGACCTTTATTTTCTTTAAGTGAAAAAAAAAAATTACCTTGGATGAAGTTCGTTTCTTTCGACTTGACCACCTCTGTTCATGAGGCCCCATTATTGTAGCAAAGAGAATCCAGGGAAAAGAAACAGATAAGGAGTAAAATCGGGGAAGTGTTTAGCAAAATAATTCAAACAGCAGCTTGTCAAATGAGTTAGAAAAGCCTATTAAAAATAGGGTCTAAATCTACAACTGCATCTCCATCTACCTTCCCTGCCTCATGGAACATAATAATCAACAAACTCAAAATACCTGCATTGCACCAAAAAAAGAGGCAATAAAAAAAAAAAGGAATTGAGAATAAAAAGTGGAGGGACCCAGAGCCATTAGTAAGAAACACGGCTTATACTTTTGGTGCCATCTGGTTCTACAGTAAGCTAATTTAAAAAGGGAAAAAAAATCATCTTGCTGCTAAGTGCTAATGTGGACAGAGCTATTTCACTATTCTGACTCCTTTGGAAATGGCTGAGCAATCTGCATTTGAAATATGAGGGCTTAAAACATTGTCTTTAAATAAAATTACAATGTGCACCAGCTCTTCTATCATGTGCACTCTGAATGCTAACTAAGCACCCAAGAGTAACAAAAGCTGCTATTTAAACCAAAAAGCTTTGTTTCACTGGCTAGGTCCATTTGAGCCCAGGCCTTCCTAAAAACCCTAGAATTCCTGAGGTTCTTATGACTAAACTAACTTTTTGCTAAAGTAACTTTACATTTTTGCTTCACCCCTTCCTGCAATTCAGTGACACTGCCAACAATGCTCTCTTGTACAAGTTAGCGGGGAGTTCACATTACAAATAAAAGCCATCTCGTAATACAGATATACAAATACACCAATAGTTTGCATATCGCCATTAAGCTTTTAAATAATCATATGGTGAGATAAAATAACTCTGTGATTATCTTATTATTAATTAAGACTTTACAATTCTCAAAAAGGCATCTATTTGAAAAATAAATAACAAAAAGCAGATACCCCACATTAACTTATTCTCATTTTGCTTTCCGACCCCTTGAAACATTTATGTTTCTATAAATAATCCCATTCAGGCTGGAATTCCATACCTATAATTCAATAATGTGCTATAAACAGCAAGTTTCATACTAGACCCTGCAGAAAACTTGTAGAACTATTTTCTCTTTATATGAATTACACGTATTTAAAACAGGTCTGGTTTTTAAAACAGTCCAAGTAACTGCCTGATCTTGGGTTTTCTCTATCCCTTGTTCATCAGGAGCACAATTAGCTCACCAGTATTTGTGTGCTGCACACTCTGTATAAAACACTGAGAGAAATCTTTAAAAACAGAAGTAAAAAGCCACGTACAGGACCTGAAATTTAAAAAAACTCAGGATCTTAAAATTTAAAAAAACTATCAACTTCAGTTATGGCATTTCCAGTCTCTGCCCAGCTTCTCTGGGTTTCTAACATCACTAATCATCACATTTCTGCATCTGGAGCCAAGTTCAATTAACTCAGTGAAGAAACTGTCAGTGGAAAGATCAGGGCTTTACAAGCAACCTCCTCCTCTCAGCCTGAGTGCTTCTCCACAGGACTGGGGCAGTTTAAGTCTTAACATCCAAGCTCAGCTTTTACATTTCACATGGATAAGTTTTTTCATTGTTGTTAAAAAAAACCAACAACAACAACAACAACAAAAAAAAAGGAAATATAATAGGTTTTCTTCAACCTGGCCACTGCAGTGCTGGACACATGCCCAGAGCACAGAGAGCTCGGCCACAGTGCACATCACAGTGACAAGACAGAAGCATCCAGCTACAAATGTCTACAAAACTTTAACCCAGCTAAATATGGGGCTTTTTTTTTTAAAGTTATGATCTATCTCGATTTCAATATTGAGTCTCAGAGGATGAAAATAAAGGTGGCATTTCCCAGTAAATCAGATTATGCCAGCTCTTCTTCTCTCCCCCCTACAAATTCCAGCTATAAATTTGATTTCCTAAGCCACTTACATTTCTCTTGAAGTCTCCTTGCTTGACTGCTAGACTCAAGTTTAATACAATCACTCCCATGTCATCTTCTAAACTATTGGGATCTTCCAGTTTTAAAACCTGTTCAGTAGTTCTACAAGGCAACAAAAAAAGAAAAAAAAAAAGTTATGCATTTATTGACTCCAGTTAACTCGAGTTGATTATTAAAGGTCAGACTGAGCTGTGCAAATTTCAGCTTCTTGTCTGAAATTCCCAATATTGAGTTTAAATGTTAAAATGGGAAATCTGGAGAGTTCCTTCTTGGTTCTGGCAAAATACACCCCTCTTTTAATAATGCAGCACGGTTTTCACTACTCATAAATCTCCATGTGCAGGTACACACTGAATTAAGTTACTACTGCCTACTTCACAGAAAGAGTGACAGGAAAACTCATCCAAATTAATTTTCTAATATTAATGGCTTGTATTTGAATCCAGAGATATTTATTCTGCCTGCTTTTAATCTCCCTCCATGACTCTGTACCCTGAAAACAGGAATGCTGGAATTTACCTGGTGGAACTACCTCATGGATAAATTAACATTTTCTAGAAATTCAGCTACAACAGACACAGGAGATACAACACCCCCACACACACGGAGAACTCATTTTCCCCCCCAAAAAAGTCATCGCACAGCAAGGGAGTATAAAAGAAAGAACTAAAACTTGAATTCCTGGCTTCCAGCTCCACACTGAGCCCAGGCAGCAGCAGCAGCAGACAAAAGGCACAGGGCTTGCCTCGGCACTAAATCAGGGCCAGATGCAGCTGCTGCAGGCACGGATGGATGCAGGGGGAGGCTGGAAAAGGGGCACTGGCAGTAGCCGGGCAAAACACTCCCCCAGCCCAAGAGAAAGGCTCCCCTGGGCTGAGAACAGGTCCCAACCTTCTCCCCCTCTTGCTTCTTCCACCTCCATAAACTATCCTGGTGTAGCTCCCCCTAATCAATGCTGCACACAGGAATTCTTAGCCCCAGAACTGGGCTCTGTCCAGGTTGGATTTGAATCCGGTGTGTAACGCCGGATAAAAACGTGTGCAGAAGATTTATCTCAAGTGACTTCTCTTGAAATCTCCACCCTTCTATAAAAATAAAAATTCATGAATAGAAAAATTCCAAGCCAGAACAAATAGCATTTCACTACTTCACTCTGCTTCTCAATTAATTAATAACCTTTAATTAAATAAGCTGTTACCTATTGAGTTCAAGTTCAGTGAGCGCTACAGATGCCGAACCCATGAAGTCTGAAGAGGTTAAATCACGATCGTACACCTGGTGGCAAAATAGGACAAATATTTCCAATTTTCACATCATAAGCCAGTTTTATCCCAGGCGATGAAAGAACAGATATTTTAAGCCCTTTCAATTCAATTTTGTATTTGAAAGATCAAAGCTTAGATATAATTCAGGGATCACTTTCCATCTCCCTGCTTTAATTTGTATTTTTAGCTAAATATTGAACCAGCGTTCTGAAAGTATCTTCTTAATATTATGTAAACAGAGACATGTGTGCTGCTATGGATTGTGCCTGCTCCTTTATACTCCACACGACAGCGTAATGAAACGCTGCACAAAAATCAGGTACTTCCGCTTACAGATGTTTTAGCAATTAGTGCTCACAACTGGGAGCTTGCGGTCCTGGTAACTGTAATGTTACTCATAACCAGAAAAGGCTTTGCTACTTGTCACGGCTGCATCCCAGGTAATAATTCTGTGCAGCCCAGCCAAATTACACTCCTAAAACGTGCTTCTGAAACTGCTCTTGGTTTCCCTGAGTTTGCACAAGCACGAGGAGAGAGAGAGAGAGAGAGAGAGCAGAATTCAGCTCCACGGCTTTCAACAGATCCAGTCAAGGAGTTTTATTTCAAACTTGGGTTTTTGCAGACGGAAAGCAAAACACGCAAGTAAAATCTGGGAAAGACATATGTGCGTTTTAATTTGAAATTGCTGAAGCTCTTAAACCGGATTGTGTTTTATGCCGTGCTGCTACAGCGAATAAAAATCAATATGTTTCTGAAGTTGAAAATAATTGCTTAAAAAAATATTGGCCCATCTTTCAAATATCTGAGACCAGAACTTACCTTAATCCAGAGTTTTTGATCGAGGGTCTGTATGGGCAGCACAACAGTTTCATCCCAAACTGGGTTGAGGTTCTTGTAGACTACCTTACTTTTGTAGAGGGTTTTGCCATTCAGTTTAAACTTCACATAGGGGTCACTTGTGCCTGTGATAATTAATTAAAAAATAGATTACCATACCCGTATGCAATTCCACAACCTTAAATTATACTTCCATAAAATAATTAAAAACAACTAATGGTAATTACAGATACATGCATATACTTAATTACCTATAAAAAAATTGCTCATTCACACAGGAAATTCATTCACAATTCACACAGAACCAGAAAGTTGTCTGAAAGCAGGCAACAAAAAAAATCTTCGTAGTATGCTTGATCTCTCGTTGTTTTACTCTTAAAGAACCTTAATTGCTGTTTTACAACTCTGCTAAAATTTCAATTTGGTAAAAGAGCAAACAGAAGCACACTGAAGCACTGTTTACAGGCCAACTAACGAGACAGTGGAAGAGAGAAAATGTGATCCTGTGACTAGGAATATATTCAAAGGACCCAAACTCCAAAGCATCGTAACTGGGATAGGAGCTCCAAGGAAACCAGTAACAATAGCTAAAATACCCATCAGGATTTCATCACTGGTGACACTTTGCCAATTTACTTAAAACCCAATTTGAGGTTTCAGTGAAAAAACACTGACGTTATTCATCAGCTCAGGATAAAAACCACACCAAAAACAGATTCTGAAAAAACAAGCACTGTCCAGGTAACACATTTTTTAATCCAAGTGGCACAATTTGTCATATCAATAATGTCCCCTGCTTTTATGGAGCAGATGTCCATGGACAGAGCGTGAGGCTGTGCCACTCGGCAGCAACAGAAAGACTTGCATCTGTCAAAGGAAAACAGAAGAGGGAATCAACTTTTTATTGTTGTTATTAAACTGGTGGCATCTGCACTAACACAAACCACCGTGCAGGACACCAGGTAAGAGGGGGAACAAGGCAGAGGGAGGATTTAACTAGAAGATGGTTGATTTAGTTATTCCTACAGACTTTGCAAAAAAATCCCCACAAGCTGCAAATAAAGGGACAAAAAAAATCAAACTGAGATGTAGCAGCATCTACAATTAACTCAGCCTAGGTGCCATTCACCTGTCATATCCAGTATTTTCTGTATTGTGCATTACATTTGGAATTAAACTTTCCTCCTAACAGTTCAATTTCATTAGAAGGGTAACAACTAAGGTGATGGTTCTGATTGCCCCCCCAGCCTGCAGCAAGGGCTGCCAGTGGAAAATACTAATTTCTACAGCAGACTTCAGAGTCAGAAATAATCTGAACCTCTCCTCCCTTGTTCCCACTGAGATATTGGCCAACAAACATATGGCAGCTCAGGATAACCCAGCCTAAGAGCAAAACTCAGTCTTGCCAATGATTTGGTGCACCTGTGACAATGTGAAACATCCATATTTAAACATCCAAAGCTCTGATCAGTGTGATGGGAAGACAGACTTAAACTCAAGAAGAAACAATTACATGTAAGCATTTATGTAGAATTATGTAGCACTGTAAAGAATTGTGCTCCTGGGAGGCAGATGTATTTCTAAGAATTACAGCAAGTTTTTATTCTGCTTTAATTTCCAAAGGGAAGAGATGTAGAACCTGGTCTATTCTGCACATAAAGTGTCTTTAATTCACAGAAGGAAAATACCAGTTGGTTTCCAAACACTGCCTGCAGCTGATCCTTTTACTGAATAATAATTGTTGAAAAAACACCTTTTTGGTTAAAAAAAAAAAAAGCTGCAGACTTCTTAAACAGAATTTTCTTTTTCTTCTCCTCTCAGAGAGAATAATAATAATAAGGGCCTGATCCAAAGCCAGGAAAGTCAGAGGGCAGCTCCTCATTTTTCCCAGTGGGTTAGGACTAGACCTTTCCCTAAAAAAATTCTCATAACTATGATTGTACTTCTTATACAAAGCATCCAGCTTAAAACCAGCACAATTTCCAGGAGTGGGAACACACAGATAGATCACAGCCCCTCAGTGTGGGGGGTAGCAGTCCTCAGAAGATGCAGAATGAAGAAATAACAGTACTGAGCTTTTTGTGTCACTTCAAAAAGACTTAAAGGCAAAAAAATCCCCTGACTTTTATTTACAGGGTAAGCTGGACAAAGCTGCATAATAAAAAGTAAGAATAATAATAATGTCCATAACCTATTCTGTGCACGAAACAGCAACTGGCCAAGACAACGAAAGCAAGTGATGAAATGAAAGCAGGAAGAGACGATGGAGGCAGGTGGTTTATGGCCATAACTCATCTGCTTTTGGCTCAGAAAACCAATGAAAAAGGGCAAAACCTGAAAAGAGAGAGAAAAATAGGAGACGCAGAATAAAATCAAACAGCCACCAAGCTCAATACCCGCAACCAGAAAACTTAAAGCCCTTTCTCTGAGGATGGGAAGCAGGAAGACTATAGGTAAATAAGCACCCCAATGGCTCTGAAAAGCTTTCCAGGTTGTTACACAGTAAAATAATATAAAAGGTGGGGTGGGGGGAGAGAAGGGCTGCCCAGCAGTGCTCATGCAAGCCAGGCTTTAGCGATCATTCTCACATATATATTTTTAATAAACTCTTCCTTCATATTCACATAGAGAAACACACATATGTATATAAAAGGAATATATTAAAAAATATATACATTTTGTTTATATAAAAATATATATTGTACATCACAAAAAAAAAACAACAAAAACCTATGTTGCGGGGTGGAAAGCTATAATAAAAAGAGGCCTTTAATTAAATAAGATTGCCACTCTGGGGATCAGGCCTTCATGCTTGTCAGCTTACTCTCAAAATAAACATCTCAAAGCTGGGCCTCAGTGGTGTCACTTACTCCAGCAAGGCAGCCTGGGTAATCCCTCGCTATCTTGACAGCTCCATAATGTTCTGGTGGCTTCACGGGTGAGCGGCGGCACCCGTGCCGCAGAAAATATTCATTGCACCAGAGACCTGCAGGAGGGGCACGGCGCCCCGCAAAAGCCAGGCTGGGGAAAGGTGTCAAGTTAGCACCGGTGTTAATTGTGAGGGGAAAATAATTGTGGAGGGGCAGGGGGGTCCTGCTGGGCTGTCACACAGGGGTGACATCTCAACTAGGCAGGCAGTGCGGCAGCCGCGGCCGGCAAACAACAAGATGGCACCTCCGTGCCACCCAGCAGCTGGGCTGTCACCTGGACAGCAGGACACAGAGCACTGGGGGAGTGGTGGTGGTCACTGGGGTGAAGCTGAGTGGTCAGAGGAGAAATGTCAGGGGTGGACGTGGCAGCGCTGCCCCAAAGCCCAGCACAGGTCACTCCAAAGATGCTGATGCAGCTCCCAGCTCCTTGTGCCTGGCTCTGGTTTCCTATAAGACACCCCAGATTGCAGCCAGGTGACCACAGCAGTTGACAGGGAATGAGAAACAAGCCAGGTGGGCAAGGCTCTGCTGATGGGATGAGCTGTGCAGACTGCAAATTACCGACTGCATTTTAATTCAGGGCTTGATGCCTGGATTCAAGCTCAGAAAGACGTCTGGGTCTATTAAAAGCTATTTATTAGAGACAATCTACAATCTAGGCAGAAAAACATAACTTTTTTTGCAAAGAGCTTAGAGATGTTAGAGATGAACCAGACTAAAAAAACGATTTTTGTTTATAATCTTCTTTTAACTGTGACAGAAATGGATAATTTTCTGAAGGAAACCAGACCAATTAAAAAAAAAAATGCTTTTTAGCATCCATTTCCTAGTGAAGGCAACTGAATCAACAACTTTTAAGCACGTGCACGGCAGGCTCTTCTGAAAGCAAGGTCTCACTCATATCAGCTGTAGCAGTACCAACAGGGGAATGGATTATTGTTAATATCAGCTGAAAATTTTGCCCCCAAAAAAATATTTCTCTGGTGGGAAAAGCAAAGTACTTTGAGGTTAATTTGTGTATTGTGCAGTGAGACAAGTAGGTTCTCACTCAATAAAACATATGGATGAAAAAATATGTAAAATCCAAGATAATCTACTTCTCCTAAACAAACTAAATAAGAGCAAGAAGAAAGGTTGACCTCTGAAAAAAAAAAAATCATTCCATCAGCTATGAGAGAAAGAACATTTTTCTTGGCAGTGATGCTCCCTGGAATCCCTTTGCATAATACCAATTTCACTTTTATTTTCTTCCACTTCTGCTAAAAAGCAATGAGTGCAGGCAGACCAGACATCACCTAAAAGATGAGAAAACTTCAGTGGGCAAAAAGTTGCTGGGACAGAGCAGCAGGAAAGGGTTCAGTAGCCCAAGAAACTGTTAATGGTGTTTTTAAATGGATACTGCTGCCCTCTAGCAGCTACCGAGAGATGAATCACATCCACCGCTTCAGAATGAGGAAAAAAATAACTCAACAAACCCAAAAGACCCAATATAATTTCAAGCCACACACTGTTTTATGGGAGCAAACTTACTGGAAATGTAGCATATGAAACAAGTCTTGTTCCATAAATAAATAAATAAAAATGAGCACCAAATTGCCTTAAAATCCTGAAAAAAATCAAAGAGCAGCGTGAAATATAACCTAGACCATCTTAAGTTTTGGTTAAAAAACTAAATTTTAATCTGAAGAAGGAAATTAAGGATTTATTTTATATGCCTGTAAAGAATAAATATCTGAAAATCTTCCTAGAAATAGAATTACTGCAGTTATTTATGACAAGGAGTAAAAGACATTCTAAAATGGAACACACATTTTTGTTTTTAAGTAGAAAACCACTACATCCTTGTAGTGAAACAGCCGAGATCAAGGCTTAAAGGGGAAACCAGAAAAAAAAAAGTATTCTGCTGGCAGAAAATTCAGGTGATTTTGGAAAGTTTTTTGCCCAGCCAGTTTTACGTGGCCAGATGGAAATGAAACATTGCTTGGAAACAAGCAGCCCCAATAGGTTCCAGGGGAAAATAAAACCAACCAGAAAAAAAAAATACATACAAACCTAAAAAAAAAAAAACACCACAAAAAACCCAATAAACCGAAAAGACCAGAGAAGTGTGAAGAAAATCCTACAGTTGATGGGAGCATGAAGGAGGGGCAAAAATGCCTGAACTTAACATTAATAGAATGAATTATGCAGATATAGCACTTTCTATTCAAGATACTTCAGAAAAAAAAAAAAAAAGGTGAGGGAACTGAGAAAAACCTACCAAAATGCCATGTTGCCATGTGACATACATTAGGGACATGTGACATGAAGAACAGAATTGTCTTTGGTAAGAATTAGTCCAACTGAACACTGCTTTAGGCACTGGCAGAGGCTCCAAGATCTCTCAGGAGCTTTCTCTTATTCATGCCAAAGAACCCCAACTTAGCATCCTTTCTTGTATTGTGAGTCTTCACCCTAATCAAATCTCCTTCCAAGGTCCCAGAAAGATGCAATGTGAGCTGTTAATGCAGGCAGGTGCCCCCCCAAGACTCAGCTCTGACAACTGAGGGAGCTAGAACAGTTTAAGAAACCTATTTTCTAAACCACAATTCGGACACAAGAAGAGCCATAGGGAGTCACTCTGGGCCCAAATATTCTCTTCCTATGCTGCCATTCCTGCATTTCCTAATTTAACATTACAAGGATGGGAAGACATAGAAATTGCTTTTGTTGCAATTGCTCCTCCAATCACATAAACTGCTTTTGCTTGAACTCCTCCTGTTTTCCTGAGGTTCCTATCTCAGTGCATTCCTTTCCCACAGCCAGTGCAGGCAGGATGCTTACAGGGATCCTGTGTACAATGCAAAGTTTCAGGCTCACAGTTTGCACTTCCAGAAACTGGGCTTGGCACAGACAGACACTCTCAGCACAAGAACTAAAGCTTTTTACTTAAGCTTGGTGTCTGTTTGCTATAACATGTATTAGATTTGCCTTGGCAAGGACTGCCTTCCAGAGGATGTTTTGAAAGTCTGCTTTTTTTTCATCTGAAAAAACAAGGAAACTCACAAGTCTCCTCATGATTTCCCTGTTCTGAATAGAACAAAAATTACCTTTTCCTGTCTATCTACCTAGTTTCTAGAAAGTCTCACTGTGGAAGTCATATTCTGGTGGTGTAGTACTTTTAGTATTCTAGTTTCCGTTGGTCTGTAACACAGGCACACAGGATTCAGAAAACATCCAAATGAATGCTCAGCACCATGCAAATTCTCAGCAGTTGTAAATTAGCCATGATTACGCCTTTCAAAAAGAAGTGCAAAAAGTTGCCTAATACATGGCAATAATTAATAAATCTGAAGGCCTAATGATCTAATTGCAGATACCCTGAAAACAGAGAGAGTCTAAATTAATCAGCGTGTTTGCAGAGAGCGATTCAGCCTAATTGCTCTGAGCATTTGCTTTCCAAACAATCACTTGCTCTAAGCTGACAAACACCCAGCACAGCACACACACTTCCCTTCCTCTGGCACTCTGGTATCAGCATGGACCCAGAAAGGGAATAACAGCAATAATAAAATACCCTGAGCTGGCAAAACCCACCAGGATCACCAAGTCTGACTTTTGGATAGCCCAGAGCTATGGGTGGTGGGGTCCTGCATGTTCACTACTACTGAAAATTAGAAGTGTGCTATTCTACAACCTTTCTTTCCTTTTATTTTGTCCTTGGGAGGATGATGTCAGGCACAGCTCGCAGGGAGCCCCCCAGGACCCTCTGGCAGAGGGGGCTGTGAGATGTGAGAGCAGAGGATGATGAGCTGTGGACAGGGAAACAGGATGCACCCATCCAGGCACTGCATCTTCTGCACTTCTGCACCTCCCCTTGCTCCCTTGGCTTGTTCAGCTGCCTCTAACATGAGAGGAAAGGAAGGAGAGGAAAACCAAAGTGCAGCAACAAGAAACAAACGAAACCTGAAAGGAAGAAACACAGAGGGGCACAAAGGTCCTGTAAAAATACCTACAAAACCAGGTAGAAAAGAGACACACACAAAGTTCAGGTCAAAACAACGTGGTTAAAGGGGAAAGAAAAAGAAAAAAAGATACCAACCACAGCCACTCACCAGCTGACATCACATCTGAAAACTGTGTTGCTTGTAACTATGCTTTTTTAACAGACAAAAAAGAAACTTTAACAGTACAGGATTTGGAAATCGGAGGGGCTTCTCACCCCTCACAGGCAATCAAAACTCAGTTTCTGCTTATTCTCACAGCAGAGGAGCTGGATTTGTCACCTGAAGGGAGGCAGCCCTTCCTCACAGCCATGCCATCACTTTGCTCACTGCAGTGTAAAGGTGACTCTGACAGGAGCAATGTGCACTGTCAGAGCATCTCAGGCCCAGAAGGGAGCAGGACCTTTGAGATTTCTTTAGATTGACTCAAACAACCACAAGGCATCACCCTGCCCTGTGAAGGTGAAGCAGCAGGTGGAAAGGGGCTCCAGCCTCTCCCAGCTCAAACAGTAGTTAAGCTTCACAAAACAAGGGTTAAAAAGCCATAAAACCACTAAGGGTGCAACAAGATGCCAACACTTAGAGCACCACTGATTTTTTTAAAGTCAGATGAGATATAAAATAATCATCTCTCTGTTCCACCAAGCTGCTGCAGTGCTCCACAGATTTTTTTAATCAATAAAATACATTTTTGCTTTCTTACTTACTACCCAGTATTAAAACTACACAGACACAAATTCCTTGCCATCACTGAAACACATCCAGTAACAGTAATGACATAAAAATACATAAAAATCAAACTTCTGGTGCTGTGTATATACACACAGAGACGTTCAGTGTTTGGCTCATCCCCTACAAGAACTGTAAATATAGTACCCATGCACTGCCTAGCATTGGCCCCAAAGGCAACTTGGCAAATTTACCATCTTCTCAGGCAGTTTCTAATGTGTAACTGGGTGAGACCCCAAGCAAGCTGATGACCAACAGGTAACACCTTTCTCATCCTGCATCCCTAGAGAGGACACTAATTTTGATCCAAAAAGGGGTTTTCGGAGCTTCTCCACTTTCCCCCAGAACCAAGATCCTACTCTAGCAGCACTTGGATTCCTCAGCTGGGGCACATATATTGGGTGCTCCTGTACAGAGGTTTTTTTCTTTCACTTACTCTTCAAAAAAATAGATCAAAGAGGAGAAGAAAACATGAAACTCTGATTTATTTTTCTTTTCTGCATTGCTGTGAAATTGAGAGAAAGCACATGCATCTGAATCAGTCTCCTGGGCTGATGCACCCTCTCTAAAGAGAGCAGTACAAGGAGAGTAGCTGCAGAAAGTCAGGGACTGGAGAGACACAAGAGACAGATAAAAAACAGTGCAAGAAGTAAAATAGAAGAAAAAAAATAGGAAAGAACAGATGTTAACGGGATTAATATTATGAAGAGGAAAAATAATGTGATAAAAACCTGGTAAAACGAAGGAAGCATTTATATCACACCAAATGGAACATACCCTGGAAAGAGCAGCACATAGTGAGGCAAAGAGGCCGAAAAAAACACCAGGAAAGCTGGAAAAAAGTGAAGTCGCGGGGGCCTTACAACCTGCAGTTCTAAGTAGAACTCCTGCTCCCCTTTACTCAGCCAAGCATAATTATTTCTTAATTAATAACTGTTAAGCACGTAATGAGTAAATTCAGGGAGAAACCTGTGGATTTGATAGTGCCAGGATATTTTTTTAGCAACGGCTGTTTCCAGTAACAGAAATATTTCTCCTTGGTCACACACCTTAGGTTTTTGGGGTTTTTTTATACACACACATAGATAAATACTTCTTATGCTGGAACAAAACAGAGGCAGAAACAGATTGAACATGAGTACAAGAGATTTTACTCGGCTGCCAGAAGAGGGCATCACCTACCCACACTGCAGCCCCTAAGCCTGAGATATTTAAACTGCTGTAAAATACAATTAAAGGGGAAAGTGCAAGCATGAGAAGAAGGTAGAGCCCCACACTGAAATAGCATTTTCTTTATCTTTAAGTAGATTAAGAAACTCCCTCAGAAAATGTGAACTGAGGGGGTTGATGACTGCTTTGAGATTTTTTTTTTTTCTAGATAAATCACTGATTGCACAACTGAAACTTAAAATTGAGGAAAATTGCATCACTTATGTTAAAGCTTATTTAGGCTAAAGATGCTGGGGCATAAACTCTTCGCTCACTCTGTGGTGAACATTTTGCTAAATTCAAATTATTCAGAGCACACTGATACACCCCAGCACCAGGGTGAGAGAGGAGGGAAGTCACACCTCCCAGCCCACAAATTATCTCTGAGGTTTTCTCACCCTGAGATGAGCAGAGCTGACAACCTCCCCCCTTCAAAGGCACATCCAGAAAGCCCAGTGGCTGTTGGTCAAGCCCCAGTGCCATGCAAGGATGTCACAAAACCAGAGTGACAGCAAAGACCTGTAACGATGGACATCTGCAGTGTGGTTTTTTTTTTCTTTCAGGAGCCACTACTGCAGCATGGTGTTGACTGATGAATAATCATTAAGTCACTGTTTCCTCCCCTCCTGCTGCCTATGCAATAAAAAGCAGCAGTTTTACTGAAGGAAGCACCACCTCCCATACTCAATTTACTAAATGAGAGGTCATTTGCTTCAAAGAAACACAGACTCCTCAAAAAGGATCTTTTTTCCCCTTGTTTCACTATGCTGTCCAATGCTTCACTAAGACAAGCATTTGCCTTCTTACACAAGAAAACACAGCCTAGAGCAAAGTATGCTCTGTCTTCTCTGGGAATACTACTCTGCTGGAATTGCTCATTTCTAGCATCCTTTTCGTAGGAGCAGTTGGATGTGTCCTGGCTTGTGCAGCCTGCTAGTAACATCTGATAAACTGGTGCACTGTTAGGAAATACAGGCTTCTGTATAACCTGCAAAGATGTTAATCTAAGTGCTCGTTCAGTCCTTCCAAAAACTGGTAGAAAAAAACAAGCACACACTCCACCAAAAGTTAATCTTTAGTGAAACCATGAAAAACCAGCATGGAAAAGGTTAACTGAGATAGCAGATAACAGAAATCCCAAGGAGCAGCCCATGTGAGAACGTTTCTAAATCAGACATGTCCCTCCAGGTGCAAACCTTTAAAGGCCTTTAGGCTGTCCAAGCTTACTTTGCTTGAAATTAAATTAATAAACTCCATGGCTTCACCTCAAAAGAAGCTGCTCAGACATTCTGCAAGACAAGAGTACCAGAACTGTTTCCATATGCAGAACAACAACAACAAAAAAACCCCATTAAACCAACAAATCAGTATGAGCATATCACTATTTCATATTGAAATCAGTATGGGAGAGCTCTCTGACAGGTTCATATCAAAGGTCCTGATGCAGCTGCTGCCTCAGAGTCCTACAGCCTGCACAGTCCTACTTCCCTCCACAGTGACTGGCTGCTTACAAGCGTTTTCACTCCCTCTTTCAGCATCCTGAAGAAAAGCCAGGCCAACAGCAGGCATTTTCACACAGTTTTTCCAGGAATTCCCCAAATATTTCACAATGTATTTAATGCGTCATCTGGGGGTGGGTTTTGGGTTTTCAGCATGCTGTCACTGTTCAGCCTAGAGAGGATTATTGGCTTACAGCCCTGCTCCTGAGGTTTCCCCTTTATTAACATCTTTGCAGACAATCCCAGAAAGCACTCCTAAGAGCAGCTGCATCATTTAATAAAGCTCCAAATAGTCTTTGTTTTGGATTTTTTGGATTTTTTTAAGCTTAAATATAATTTTTTTCAGTTCCTGACCAGGTACAGGTGCTAAGGGCTGCCAAGAAGGAGCATTGCAGGAGGAGCAGCAAGCAGAAGGCAGCTCCATCCCCTGTGAATCCAGGGTGGATAAACCCAACCCCTGAGTTGGAGGACAGACACAAGCCCATGACTCGTTGCACTGCAGGGAAGCTGCCAGCTCGCTGCCAAGCTGGGAGCAGTGAGAGAAGAGCTGTGTGAATCCTAAAGGAAGGCAGAGGAAAGGTGGGGCTCACCACAGCGATCCCTGATAACCAGGTTCCTGCCTTCCTTCAGGTGGATGGTCAGCAGGTAGGCAAAGGGGCTGGGCAGCTCACTCAGGCAGTCGTTTGCTTCCTCCAGAGCCTAAGGAGAACAAAGGAATCAGTCACACACCTCTTGAAGTACATCACAAATGAGGCAGGTGTGCTCCCAGTGCTGCAGAGACAAAGTTCTGCTCTTTGCTCAGGGCAATCTTCTACAGAAAGGAAAAAAAAAAAAAAAAGAGGGAAAGAAAAAAAATTATTTCTTTCCCAGGCTTTGCTTCACTATGCAAGTAATTCAGTATCAGCATCAGTTATGTTCAACAAAGCAAGGGTTTTACCTGAAAATGAGTGGTGATATAACAATCACAAATGCATGCACATGTTTTCCAAATCCTATCAGCTTATCAGCATAATTTTTTCAAGTTGTTTCTTGTGCACTCATAACATCTCTCAAGCTGGAAGAGTCCCCTAAGAGCATTGAGTTATTTGCACCCATCTGACAGCCTCATGAGGAAGAACTCATTTCACACAGCTCCTGACAGGAGAGGACAGCATTTCTTCTTGCAGTCCCACAAGAGAGAAGACCAGGGCCAGTCAGTGCTGCCTGTGAGGTTTAGCAGAAACAAATTGGAGAGGATTTTTGCTCCTCAGAGGTGCTGCCACAGGATTACACACCTCAGCATCACCCCCGAGCCAGAACACGCAGTGAAAACAGCTCTGGACAGCACTTGAGAGGTTATCAGAGGGCAAAGGCAGAGAAGTTCATCCACAAGGCAAACATGCTTTACATGAGAATAACATGGCAGAACTGCCAATGCCCTTTCACACAGCCCTGAAACTGATTTTGCTGTCTGTCAAAGCCTACAGCTGTGTTATTTACTGTATTTACTTTAATCCAGTTTATTTGAGTATTTAAGCTGATGCTTTCATCAGTTATCAGTACAATATAGGTATTATAGAAATATTATATACTTCAAAACATCCAGAATGTTTGGGTCTATTCAAAACATTAACAATCACTTTGAACTACCAAAAACCCAAACAACAACAAAACACAAAACCACCACTAAACACAAAAAATCCACACAAACAAAACAAAAAAAACCCCAACCAAACACTGGGCAAACCTCTAGATGGCTTCTTCACCTGATGAATTTTTAAACTTGTAAGATGCAAAGAACCCAGGGCTAAAATAAATTGTACTTCCGATCAAGTTACAAAATGACAGGACTTACCATTTGGTCATCAAAATTCTGAGATGATAGGGAAGAGTCAAAATCCATTTCTCCACATGGGTACTATAAAACAAAAGATAAAATGAATTAGACAACAATACAGGAAAGAAAATGCTCCTAGCATCAGTCAAGAAATTATTCATATGTGCAATGAGTGAAACGCTCTTACTTATGCATATAGATAATTTAAATATATATTTCTTTTTCCTGTTTTACAGTAACTGCACTTAGACTCTTGAGTTTAATCCAGGAAAAATAAGTGCCTGCTTCCAGCTAGGAACAAACTCCTTCTACTTCTCCCCAGCCCTGCGTGCTGAAGGTCCTTATCACAAACTCTCCTCATGTGTGAAGGTTGTTGTGTCTGGCAGCTGGCAGCTCTCACTTGACCACAACTTCTCCTTCACCAACCAAAAAACAAGTCCCACTTAAAGGTTTTTAAAACAATTTTTTTATTCCATTTGGTGTTTGGGTGGTGGTTTTTTGTTTGTTTGTTTTTGTGGGGGGTTTTTGGGGGGTTTTTCGTTTGGTTTCAGTTAAAAAGAAATGCTCAGGGAAAAAGTTGGAAAGAAATGGTCAAAGGGAAAGGTGTCCTGATTTTGGATAGAGTTAATTTTCTTCCTAGTAGTTGGTACAGTGCCATGTTTTGGATTTAGGGTGGGAACAATGTTGATAACACTCCAATGCTTTTAGTTGTTGCTGGACAGGGGCTGTTCCACTACTCAGAACTGGCTGGGCATCAGTCAGCAGGTGATAAACAACTGCATCAATTGTTTTGAATATTTTAACTGCTATATTATTTTTATTAAAATATTAATTCTTTTAAAATATTATATAAGATATATAATTAATAAACCAGCATGTTCTCATTTTAGTATCTTTATATCATATACATAAAATACTATTAGAATTATTATTTAAATTATTACTTCTTCCTCTTATCAGTGAACAAATTTCACCCTTTACCCCTGATTCTCTCCTCCAAATGATGGCTCCCACTAAGCAGGCAGTAAGAGAGAAGCTGTGTCATATTTAGCTGCCTGGTGGGTTAAACCACGACAAAAGAGAAAAAAGACTATAAGGAACATGTACTTCCCCCACCTTCCTGCAGCAACTGGAACATCCAAAGGATTTTTTATCTAGTGCCTGGCATAGGAGAGAAAGTAAAACATTTCTTCCTAAATACTGACTCATCCAAAAACCTGAGGCTACAGTGGCCCAGCATCGAGTCTGGAGAGATCCATCAGCCAGGACTGCTCTGATGCTCTTCTGGCTGCTCCAACAGCCCAGGATCATCATTTCAGCTGAAAAGAACCTACATGCCCAGGCAGCTCTTCTGGTCTAAAGCAGGGCAACCACAGCCCATTCAAACACAAAGGGTTTTGCTTAGGATAATCTCAGGCTGCAGAAATGCACACAAGGTGGAATTCGATCCTCATGTGAAAGTGTTTTCATGTGGTAACATCCAAACCTCTCAGAGGAGAGCAGCATTGTGTGCAGCACTACAGAAACATTAAAAGTAAACCAGCTCCTGCACCAAAGTACATAAATCTTAACTGTATTGACAAGCTGAAATAAACATAAATAGTTCTCTTCTTCCTCCTCCTGCAAATACATATATTACATATCAGGAAGTACAGCAATCCAACTCTGCAAGTAAGATTTCCCTTGCATGGCAGACAAAATCTAACTTTATGGTTCCCACAGTAATCGTAACTTGGCCTCCTTGCAAAATCACATTAAAAGTGGAAAAATTATCATCATAAAAAGCAGCAGAAGAATTTTCTCACACAGCGGAGCTGAGTTATAGCTGCTAGGGGAACCCTAGCTTTGAATTTTCTGACTAGTATGCATAAAATCTCACTCGTGTACATTAAACTTAGTGTTTCTTGGAGTCTCTGGCTTCACAGGAATCTCCTTCAGGCATCATCATTGGCACTGGTAATGGTTTCTCTTTACAGCTTGTTTTACGTAGCACAAACACAGGATCAAAGAACTGCACTGAAATTACAGTAATTTTTAAAGTACTGTCTTAGCTAGCTTGCTATCATTTATAACAAAAAAAATTACCCTCAAAATTATGATTTTGTCTTTTTGTTTACTTGCATTACATCCACAGATACTGAACAGTTATAATTTTAACTACAAAAACTTGAGCTTTTTCATTTTAGCAACACATAATGTAAATTACCATTATTCTAGGTAGCTAACTGCAATGAGATCACTGAATTCAGATAAAAGTCTTGGTGAAAACATGGGCGTGAAAACTTGATTTTTATCCACCTATGGTGCCACTTCTCAACTTTAAACAAAAGTAGGCACACCTATGGGGGTCACAGCCCCAAATGTATCTGCATGAAAACAAACCAAGTAGATGTATGAATGTACAAAAACTGAAAGTTTTTCTTGACAAGCTTCCCACCTCTGCCTCCCCTTGTTTTCTGCAGCAGAATGATTCAAAACACAAAGGCATTGAGTGCATCACCAAGAGGACAAGGGGTTGCCAGTGACTCACTACCAAGTGTTGGCAAGGAGATAAAGAGATGTCACAGCACTTCAGCAATGGCCATGGACAAAATCCAGTGGCAAAAAAAAAAAAAAAAAAAAAAAGCAGCCATTCCAGGAGCCCTTCACAGCCTGAATCGAGCAGGGAGGGATTCAACGCAACTTCATTTCCTTCTTCAGGCTTGCCTAGCTGGGTGCAATGGGGAACAGAAAGCAAATCTCTCACCAAACGGAAAGATGATAGCTGAGGGCAGAGCCTTTGGTGAAGATGGGCTGTGCTGTGCACCCAGAGCTCTTCACGGAGTTCAGGCAAATGTGAAAACCACAAGCTCACGCTGATCTCAGCCACCGGGCTCGGCGAGGATCTCACGCTATCGGGTGGCCAGAGACAACCAGGAAATGAGGAGGTGGCATGTGACAAGCAATTCAGGGGGAAGAGAAGCTCAACCTACGTTTTTGCTTTTTTTAGTTTGTTCAGTTCCAGGGATCTGCCTTCCTTCTGGTTTACCTCCCCAGGCAGGGAGTGATGCTCGCACAAGAACATTGTGAGCTTTTGTGCGCTCCTCACAGCAACCCCCCCCAGCACTCAGGGACCAAGAACCTCTGTAACAGACTGTTCCCATCTGAGGCACACACAGCACAAATCCTGTAGAGAGCCTGAATATTGAACTTGTCATAGAATCAAAGAATATTGAGGCTTGGATTGGAATGGACCTTCAAGATCATTTAGTTGCAACCCCCCCCCGTCATGGACACCTTCCAGTATTGAATCTGATTTTCACCAGATTCAATATAATTAAATTTGCTCAATACTCCTTATTAATTTCTACTTTCCTTTGCTTCACTCTCTCCTTTCATGTTTGAGTGAAAAAAAAAATCTTTAAAAGTTGCACTGGATGCAGATTACAGGAAGGAAGCATTTGCATAAAGTGAGATGATTTACCATACAAGAAAATACCAAATGGTTTGCACACACTAGCAAATAGAGAAATACACATTTAAGGAAAGATTTAAGTGCTGCAGAAAATAAGTCAGACTCAGATTGGGTATCTGGATGAAACTTGACTTGAGGTTAAGCTATTTCATCACTATTCAGGTGCTTCATTCTAGAACACTCAGTTTGCCCAAAATCAAAGCAGGATTTGGTATTAACTTCATTGTGCTGTATTTGGTTTTAGACTAGAGTTTCCGGTGTACAATAGCAGGAAAAAATTGCTGCTGTCATTAAAACTACCTGGAAATAATGACGGTCCATATATTTTCTTTACACCGATTGAGGTGCTACAACTTTTGAGCAACGTTTGAGCAGAGAAACAAAACTCTGTACTATTTCAGTCGCTTTCCTTAAATACCCCTCAAAATAAAGAAAACTCTGGTAAGATGAAACCAATCTGTGAACAATTTAACAACACTAAATTGCAAGTGATGGTCAGCCTTACACTTTGCATCACAGAATACTGGGAGCCAACACCCATTTCGTAGGAATACACAGGCCTTTGAGATGCAGAACAAGCAGTTTATACCAGAAAGGACAATTTTCCTCATATCAGTGTTAATCATCCTTTTGAACATACAGTTAAAAAACAATTTAACCTGTGAAATCCCCATTCCCAAGGAAGGTCTTGAAACAAAAACGCCCCGTTCCCATTTTAGCATTTTGGATGACTACAGAGGCAGCTCCCACAGCTGCAACAATCAGGTAATGAGAAAAAGGCCTCAGAAAGTTCAAAATTTAACCTTCCCAGTGAGAACTCAACAGAAGCAGACATACTTCCACAAAATACAAATAAAACAAATTTTGCCTTAAGTGTTTCCTGCAGCCACAATCTTCACCTGCTGTCTATATAATGAAGCTATCATACAACTCCTCAGGATTCCCAATTTCCTCAGGCCAGGCAGGAATTCGTTTCATGTCAGAACTGGTCTCTGATCCCCTTGTGCATGGGACATTATATCCAGACAAAAATACTGACCACAGAGCCAGAGGTGAAGGAAAGGGGGACTAGAAAGGGAGTGCAGAGAAAACATTTTAGTTTTTCACCTCCTTAAATAATCACCATAAAACACCAAAGAACAGTCCTGAGAATGATGCTATGTATTATGTTCTCCATTAAAGTATTTGTTTTGGTTAATTCCAGGTACAGACAGTTTTCACCTTGCTCACACCCATCATTCACCTATTGCCTTCATAAGAGTCTAGAGTGGGTGAATGGCAAATTGATTTTTCTATGAAGCAATCCTGGTAAACTACATTAACTAAAAAACAAATGTATCAGCACCTCATTTCAGAGCTCAGAATACTGCAACAACTTTTGATTTGAGCAAGCAATTCCAACAAATTTGAAAAATATAAAGTATCATTACAAATAATAGAAGAATAAAAAATTGAAGCAGGGTTATTTGCAGCCCCAGACTGACAGGAATGAGAGCTGAATTAGTCTTGAATAATGTGTACATCACATAAAGTTTAGGTTTATTTTTATTGCTAATTCACTCCTTGAACAGAGCCCTTTCCACGCAGAATGGTTCAAGTCAGAAAGGATTTTAAAAAGCTCATCTCATTCCAACTTTTCACTGCACCAGGCTGCTCAGAGCCCTGCCAACCTGGCTGTGGTTGGATCCTCCATCCCTTTATAGCCCAGAAAAACCAGGAGAAACAAAAGAAGCCCACAGGAGGTGGCCCCTGAGGCTCACTGCTGCTCCAGCACCCACCTCTGTGCTCTCGTCGCTCAGCGCGGCGCTCAGGCGGGAGCTCTGCAGCAGGTCAAACAGGTCCTCACTGCTGGATTTCCTCTTCCCCGTGGACACAGGGCTGCCCACAGCCTCAGCTCCTCGGGAGGACATCAGGTGGACGCCCACAGCTTGCGTGTCCAGGGGGGTGGCTGTCACCTCCGTCCGTGTCCCCTGCTGTGATGCCCACAGCCAGTCCTCTCCCACCGCCTTCACTGAAGCATTTCTGCTTTTCAGGGACACCACGGACGTGGAAAAGCTCTTGGGGGAGCAGCTTGACAACACCTGAGCACTTGAGTAATTCGTTTCTTCCTCCTCCTCTTCTTCCATGAGAGTCTCCACCCCCAGCATGTCAGGCACTGACACACTGAGACAGCGGTCCAAGGAGCGGCCCTTCCTCTCCAGCATCTTGCCCGACCTCTTCTTCGTCTTCCTCACGCTCAGGTTTTGCAGGAACGGCCGGGTTTTCTGTTTCAGGGATCCCCACACAGATTGTTTATCCAAGTCCATTGCTGCAAGGGGAATCTCAGCGATGCCTCCTGCACAGAGCAGCTTCAGCGATCCCCAGAGTGACTAAAAGGAACGTAGGAAGGAGGCAAATCAATCACAAAAGTGAACAGGCGCTCAAGACTATGATTCATGTTGTCTCATCTTAAAACTTTCAGTTATTTCTCTGAACAGTTAAAACGGAGTATGTCACATTAGTAAGTGCTTCCAAATACAATCTGGTGGGTAGGCTTGATTATTTAGGAGGAAAACAGCCAGAGAAAGTATTTATTCCTACACAAAAATGCAGTGTCTGCCCACTACTTCATGATTGCTAGGAGAGGACATTATATTTCTTCTTCTGTCAAGTCCTGATTTGTGAAAACTTGAGATTTATCCAATTTGAAACCATTTCCGTACAAAACTTACTGATGGGAGTCAAATCGTGATAATGCAAGCACATGAAACATGCTGGTAAAGCTGGCACTGACATTTCTGCTGCCACTTCCCCAGGCCATGTAGGGCATTGTTGGCTTTTTCCAAGCCTACATGGATTCTTACAGGATGTGTTGCTGGCACATATGAAAACAAGCTCCACAAACTCAGCAGCTGAGACTAAAGAGGACACATTGAACATGAGGACCCCAAAATACTCCCTCACATTAACCCACTATCAGTGAAAATTGCATTATTTTTCCTTTTAAATTAGGCAGTTGAGAGAAAAATATTGCAAAAATTGATGGGTAGATCACTTTTGAAAACCCACTGGTGGACTCATCTTTGAGTTGGTTCATAGTGAGCATTTACACAGCTGGGAGGGTCAGGAATAAAAGAGATAAAACAAAATCACTCACTGAATGTGCATGGTAAGGGAACAGAGACACCTCTGTGGACAGGAATATCCTCACAGACAGACTCTTCTGTGGTTAACAGCTGAGCAATCATCCTTATTCTGTGAAAAAAGGTGGTCAAATCATCATCAAAACTCAGAAAGGAAAGAGCTGATGAAACCTGCAGATTTACTCCTTTACAGTCACACAAAGAGAGGTTACAGTTCACACCGATGTCCTCAGAAATATACACCCATTAACTGCATGATGACTGCTTACTAAACTCACAGCATATTTACCTTCTAACTTTTGCATAGTTGACAAAAAATTACTTACCACAGTTTTCCTGATTACCAGGAAAAACGCCAGGATAGGCAACAGAAATACAATTGTTAGATTAATCCACACAGAGAAATTACTGCCTGCTTTCAAAGAAATCTACCCTTGCATTCATTAATTTGAATGAGGCTGTATAACCAGTTACTTAATAACTTATTTAAATAACTTTATGACTAACCTCGCCACACTTACAGAGTGCTCAGGAATCTACAAAAAGTTCTCTAACTGCATTATTGTGTAACTAAAGCTGCACAATCCTCCCTCCCCCATTTTTATTGGCAAATAAATAATATCAGCATTATATTCAATACAAAAAATTAATAAACTTAATGACATTGCATGCATTCACAAGGCAATAACAGGTTTTTACCCAAACAGGAAGGTGTGTTAGTGTGGCTTAACACAGCCACAAAATCAAAGTGCATATGGACAAACTGAAATTGTTTTTTCCTTTGCAGTACCACTAAGTAAAAACAATTTCCTGAACCTCACAGAGGAAGATTTCACATAGAAAGACCCACCAGGCCTTTGTGCTCTCACTGAACTCAGAGTGAAGCACAACTGATTTACAGAGGGATGAGAAAAGATATAAATGCCAGCCTAATTTGACTGGGGATGGAGGGATGCCCTGTAAAACCTCACAAGACATGGCTGGATTTGCTCCCACCAGCTGAGAGCTTTCACTCAGGCTCTTCCCTCTTTCCATAAAATCATGACAAGGCAGCCACAGGCCTCCCTGGTAGCATTATAAACCACGTGCCAGCAACAGAAGTTATTGGGCTAAACACATTTGCACTAAACATTATGAAACACACTGTTGGGAGTCATTTAAACAACTCATCTTCTGCTAGTGCTCCCTGCATGGCTCGTCTACTTGTTCTGGAACCTGCTGGAGCCAAGATGTTGCAAATAAAGGCAGAGCCCAGCTCAGCATCCACTTCCCACTTACTGCTTCCTATTCCCTTCCTGTTATTCTCCACCCCTCTCATTTTGAGGACCCACTGCCATTGTTTTTATTTTGTTTGCCTTGAGATTTTTGTTTCCAAGGAGCACACTTGTTCCTGTAGATTTTTCCAGTTGCTTTCCCCAAGTCAAATGCTCATATTCCCAGTGACACTGCCTCAGTTGCTGATTGGAAATGCCCATTCAAAAAGGATGGTGCAGGGCCCTCACCATGTCTCTGAGACCAACCTGCAATTAACCCAGAGAGCACAGAGTCCTCCCCAGGTCCAACAGAAACACAGTGGAATCAAAAAACCGTACAAAATAGAAAAGGGAAAAAAGGCTGGGGAAAAGTTTCTGTCAAGACAGTAGGGATGACTCCACTGAGTTGCCACCTCACAGATCCTGCACTGGGGCAACACATCAGTGATATTTATGCCCAAGGAGCAGCAGGTTGCCTGAACTGAGACCACAGAAGAAATGAGTCCATCCCTGGTCACTGGATTGCCTGGAAGTTTAGCCACACTCTGTCTCTGAACCTTTACACCCCCATTACTGCTGCAGCTACAACTTCTATTATACAGGTACTGTATTTACAAATAATTTAACCCAAATGATGGCTACAATACACAATTAGCAACAAATACAGTGTTTTCTCATCTAAGGAACAGTCTGATGTGCAAATGCACTCTGACATCATGGCCCCTTTTTCACTTCCTCAGTTCAAGCAGAAGACACACAGATCACCACCATGGCCAGAAATGTTCCCTAGGGAGGTCACTGGAAGATTAGGAATGGGAATTCCTCCCCAGTCCTGCTGGAGTCAGGGGTGCCAAGTTTACTGGGGTATCCTGTGCCAAGCCAGCATATATTCTCACCTACAACTCTTCTTTCTTCCTACATTGATTTTCTCTACTTTCCTCTTCCATACTGAACAACATCAACAGAAATACTTTATTTTGAAGAGAGAGAAATTCTCCCTTGCATGTAGCAAGTGTGTTGTTGGTACCAATGTGTTGTTCATGCAGTTCTTATCCTCCACAGGCCAGAAGTTTTCACTCTTCCTTCCTCAGCCTCAGAGGTTCATGGCCAAATGTATTGCCAAACATTCCCTAAGCAACCACAGGGACAATACATACTTTGCCAAATTCTTGGTCTAAGCCTGGCTTCTTTATTCTTCCCTTTGAATGGCATATTGTAGCAAAATTTGCAAACAGAAAACACTCAAAGAGACACACTTCCTGTTATCAATTTAACTCCGTTGTTTTTGATTTAATAGAATGGCTCCTCATTCTTATATAACAAGAAAAAAATAATGTTTTCAGTCTACCTCCTTCAGCCTTCTCTTTAATGCGTTGCCAAATCTCAAATGCTCAGAAGAATCCATATACTTTAATCTCTTCCTTCAGAGAGACTGCTTTTGATTGCACCTGTCATTTTTATTGTATCCTTTTATTTTGCCATCTCCTCTTCTTTTGGGGGCAATAAGGACAAGAAAGAAGGGATTAGTGACAGAAGAGTTGGTCACAGTTCACTATGATTGAACAAATATTTCTAGCATTTTATCCTCCCTTAAGTATCTTCTAATCATGGTCCTTGGGATTTTTTCAAAAAATTTTATGTGCTTTGGTTTCTTTCAGTAAAACACTCCATATGTAGTCCCTTAAATTCATATAATATTTAGAACTAAATGGTTTTTACATGTTCTGCCAGGTGGCTATAAGAGATATTTCAAATGCCATTGACAACCTAGAGAAATCATCCTGCAATTCTACTTCACTTCTGTCTTGACAGGAAGCCAGCAAAGCCACAAGTGAGAAACACTGCAAGACACTGAAAACATTATAAAAGTGCCCAATATAACCAAACAAATAAACTGAACAAACCCAGACTGATTTACATACTGGAAATTATGGAAGAAATTGTATTTCTTCACTATGGAAGCATTCCCTGTACACCCAGAAGTGCACAGTGCTTACTGAAGCACCCCGAGACACTCCCTGTTAATACTTTTAAACATCATCCTCAAAGTCAGCCGAGATGCCAAAAATACACCTTAGCACCACGCCACCACTATTACAGCTCCCATAAATCTATTAGTCCTTGTACTCATTTGTTTATCCAAGGAAGGTGAAAACTCTGGGTCAGTGTGCATGCCAGCCACCTCTTTGTTTGAGTTCAGTCAGTGCATTTTCAGCTACAACTAAATGCTAATAAACACTTAAATCCATCACAGCTGAAATTACCAACACGTGCATTAAAGGCTGTTAGGAAGGTGCTCCTCACTTGAATGCATATTAACAGAGGCTCAAATTGACATAGGAACTGATGGAATTCCCTCAGTGTAAACCTCTATTGATTCTGGCTGTTCTGGAATAGGATATTCACCCCAATCTCCACCTGTCTGACACACTCACTGACTTAAAACCTAATGCATGAGACATTGTACAAATTACAAGACAAGCTAATTACATTTCTGTTATGCAACACAATATCTGGCCATAGAAAGTTCTAATATAACTCAATTAGGTTTATAATAAGCAAGCAGGGGGTAAGGGACTGAGGCCTTTTTTTCATATTTTTCTTTCATCTTTTTGCTATAAATTGAGTCTTCTGGCTCTAGAAGCCATGAAACTATTCCTCCCTGGGAGAGAAAGAAAAATATGAGGGAAATAGCTCTCTGCCAGCTGAACAACAACTACTGTATGTGCTGGGTGGTTATTTCTATAACTGAACAAACCAAGTACCCCAGGTTTTTAATATCACTGTAGCTCAAGGACAGCCAAACACAAACCATTACTAGGAATGGAATGACTTTTTCTAAAGAAGCCAACACTTCCTTCTTTGCAATGGCTTAATTCAGTGCCTTATCTGGATACGCTTTATGCTAAGCACCAACAGCCATAGAGATAAGAAAATATCATCCAAATAAAGTAACCCTTTGTTCAGCATTACCAGTTTGCCCTGGAGCATTCCAAACCCAGCATATATGACATTTAAAAGAAAAGGGAATACCTTACCAGAAGCAGGATGTTCCTTGGATCACCAACACCCTCAAACAAGCATTGTGCTTCCTTTGCAGAAGGCTGAGCTGGGTGGGCCTGAGGCCATTCCTCCCTGGGTGTGATCCCAGAAGGCAGCAAGGGACACTGAATCCCTCACAGCTCAATATGGAGAAAATGAGACAGCCTTTTCTCCCTGCAGCATATGGCAAATACCTGGACTTAAATTTGATAAGGCAACAGAACAAAAAAGTCTAATCTCAATCTGATTCTGCACAGGCTAATTACCCTAGGGAAATCAGTGCTGGAATTATTTTTAGCACTAACAAGCATCACAGGGAGTGCACTGATGCGGTGCAGGTAAAGTCTTCACTGCACAGGTGATTTGCTGCTAAAGCAGGGTCATGGCTTGGCCAGTTTCCAAATCTCCCCACCGAGCTTAAGCTTCCCTTTAGGGCTTAAAATGATGCCAGCCTGTGGATACAGATCCTGCTCTTCTGTTGCTTTGTTTTAACATTCATTTCCAGAGTGTAGCAGGATGCTGAACTTCAATATATAAAATAAAATAGAAACTTCACCCATTGCTCTCAGCAAGATTAGCATAAGCGCTTCATAAGAGACAACTTTATATGCTTCAAGGGAAACAAGAAACCAAACTAAACCAAACCAGCTTTATTTTCTTGATGTGGGGAAAGAAATCTACAGTCCCTGCATAAGATCACACGTACCATCAGGGTAAATACAAAGCTTAAAGAAAAGCCTGTTTGTTACACGCAGATAACAAAGGTATTTCAAGTAGTCTTTTCTATTTCAGGTTTGGGGTTTATTGTTTTGCGTTGGGTTTGGGTTTTTTTCACAGATCCATGAGTTTTTAGGCTCTGGCCTTTTTGATCCCATCCTTGGCTTTTTGATTTTTTAACTAGCATAAATGTGATGAGTTTCATCTTTCATAAACACATGAAACAAGCACACATCCTCCTCCACTTAGCACACAAGAGAGGAACAGGGGCACTTTAACTCCTCAGCGGCTCTTTTGCACAATCTGGAGGGCTTTTTTCTCAACGTTTATGAGCAGACAGTAACTATGAGAAGTAAGAGAACGACCAGCTGCTACAAGCATCTTAAAATAGCATCGGATAGTGAAAGTTACTGAGAAAATTCCCTGCACCTGCCTCCAGCTTATGAAAGTATTGCTTTCAATTTTGCTTCTGCCTTTTCTAAAACAGAAGAAAAATGATGAGCATGTATAGAGGAAATGAAGAAGGAAGTGTTTGGGTGTATTTTCACAAACATTTTTCACAAGTTCCTTCCACTCTTTCAGCTTCCCTCAAAACATTGTTGCTCGCAATTGTACCTGTGCAAACAAAAAGGCCTCTCAACCTTTCCAGTCTCATCTGTGGGACTGTACCAGATTGGGACAGTCAAATAGGATCTTTACAGGGCAAACACCACCTGCTGAGCATCAGACCCCTCCAGGGACACCTATGCTCAAAGATGTGCTTCCTGCAGCAATGATGTGCACCTCAAACCAGACTCCAAGGGAGATCCTGAGGGATCCTGCTCCTGGAAGGCGTTGTGTCTTGTGCTGAGCTCATAACAGCAACTGGGACACTTCTTCACCACTGACTGGTTTATGATTTGCCTTGCTATTCCCAGTCACATCAGAATATCCCTGGGAATGGTGGCACCTGGAGCAGGGGGAGAGGGAAAGCTGATGAGCAGCAAGGGGAAGGGGAGGGGTAGGTACAAGCAGAGTAAGAATGAGATAAAAAGAGCTCTAAAACAACTTGAGGTGTCTCGGGGCTCACAAGAAGGACACAAAACCAGGATAGAGGTACTCACACACTGAAGGAGCTGGTCCCTGCTGGAGGAATTCTGTTGGGAATCCAGCCCTGCAGCCTCCTTCCACCTCACTCTCTTCTTCAAGCCCCCGCTCACCTCCCTCGCACAAAAGGTTTATTTTTATAACAAGAGGTGCACAGAAATAGATCCTCCCTTTCCATAACTCTCAGGGAGAACAAACCTAGGAAGGAAATCGGAGACTCATTTCCACTGAAGGCCAAATCAACCAGTGCCTTTTACTAGCACTAAAATCATGTATTTCAAAAAAAGAAGCTTGTGACTATATGCAAATTACTTGTGAATGTGCCAGCATTGCTCCCTAAATAACTACTATTACTGTCACACTTCTTATAAAAATTCAGTGACTATAGAGGAAAGCTCTATAAGAGCTATTAAAAGCTCCGTGTGATACTTTATTTAACAATTTACCGAAATAACCCAAACAGAACACTTTTGATTCATAAAAATGGACTGACAACAACTTGAGCAGGACAAAAAACCTGCTGGTTTGGCTTTTTTTTCTTCTCTTTACTACAGCCTGTTCTACTTCCCAGCAGCACCAAGGTACGGAACAGGCTCAGGGCTCACCATGAGAGTTGGGCACACGGGAGAGTGGAGATTACTTTGAGTCTGTATTGACCTGCATGATTTAATGTCCTCCCACACTTACATCTCCACACAGCTTGGATTTATCGGTAGATAAATGGAACCAGTGGTTTTTGTTTGTTTTTCTCACTTCTTTTAATTCCCAAAGGCAGGAGGCTGAAGAACCCTAAGGAAAAGAGTTTGGTGTGTTGTAGCACAACAGTGAATGAGGGAATTGCACCAGCAACAGCCCTGATTTTCTGCAAGAGCCACAAGGCTCCTACAGAAAATGACAACACTTCAATATCTGGAGTTGTGCATCCCCCTGAGAAAGCTGAGAGAGAGACAGGCAAACCCCCAGACAAAGCCCTTAAGAATCGCATGGTGAAATCAAGTGTTTGAAGGTCTCAACCTGGACAATAATTTAGTACTTTAAATATTAAGAAGCCAATGCATCCAACTAAAATATTGCTCCCCTGAAATCATGACAGCAAAGTGTTCAGCACAGAAATGGCAGCACAAACCCAATGACTCCTTTAAACTTCCTTTTTTTCCCCAACTGTAAAGACTGAACATATGCCAGCATACATCTCTAAATGTCAGTCATTTTTCACAGGAAAGAGCCAGCTTTGAGGTTTCACTTTCCATTCACCATCTGAGTTTTCAGCCTCCTGGCACCAGAAATCTGCACCTTGTCTCCAGGTTCTGTTACAGCATTATTTCCCCACGGAGAAGATCAGGTTAAGTTGGTAAATTTAGCTCATGTGCATTGTCATTTACACTTTGGCACTTCCAAAGCCTTAACATTGCGGTTTTGGAATGCTAAAGATGAAATCCCTAAATACAAGCAGCAGCATAATCATAAGAAAACCACAAACTATGATTCTAGTAACTACTTTAATATTGAATAAAAGGGACAAAAAATTAAAATACAGGAATCCTCCACTGGAGTGAATAGTAAGTGACCTGTTCAGGATTTTATCTACAGAGGTTCAGAGAACTACAGCAAAGCCTGGTTTGTTAATTCTGGCTCCTGGAAGTGATCCAACCAGAGGCACTCCACAAACAGGAATATTGGCATTGCTGAGCTAGGATGACACCCCATGAAACAATTTAAAATTCACTTTCAATTTTTCTATGATTCTATATGACAAACCTGGCTCTGTGAAAACCTGCAGACACATGATGCAGTCCTTAAAAAATTATTTGGGCCTGATTCATCTGGGGCAAATGTGCCATATGAGGGTGGGGTAGTTTGCTAAACTTTTAATACCTTCCCTTAAGCATATTTACAGCTCTTGCTCACGCTGCCCAGCCACAGTGGCTGCTCGTTGTACTCTGCTACCACAGTGGGGTTTTTTGGTTTTTAATCCTCCTTTCATGCACACATAGCTCTAGGCAGGATAGTTTAGAACAGATCTAGCTGACCACTTGTCATTATCGTGCCCCATTCATATATTCTCAAAGTAAATGTTAAATGCATAAATTATGACTACTTAGCCCTTAATTAACCAACAAAACACTGAGTTTATTAATCATGGACATTTAGTTCTGGTGAATACTGACTAAAAGGTATTTTAATTCAGCTGTCATAATTATTTCCTGATTTGGCTCATAGATTAACATCACATAAAGCTCAAATCCAGAACTTTTCAACAGGCGTCAATAAACCCTTTAAAAATGTAGTAATGTTTTTTAATGGATTTAAGAGCTATTCACATTTCACTTCCCCCGTTTAGCAGATATGGACAGGAGCCACCAATCTGGCAAGTGTCTTGAAATACAAACTGCTCATCAGCTGAACAGATCTGGAGGTTTTCTGGTTCAAACAACTTTTGCAAACCAAGTAGGTTTGATCAGCTTTCCTTTGCTTACTATCAAAGACCAGACAGATTTTTTGCTAAATGCTACTACGAAGCATTTGGAGAAGGGGAGGAATGAGAAACCTTCCTGAACTGAACACAAATGCTTGTAATGAGATTTGTATCCTATAGTTTTACAAAGCTGAACAAAATTCAGCCGGTTATACAATAAAATAAATTAAAATCGCACCCCAACCACAAAGGCACTGTTCCCGCTATCTGAATTTGGGTAGGGAGCATTTATCCTAAAATAATTACAAGCAATCCCCAGTAGCAGGACTTCATAAAAATCCACTAGAACATATAACTGGAATTAGATGTTTGCATTCAAAAAGGAAAACAAGACAAAACAAAACTCTCCAGTTAATTGTTTCCAAGTCGAAGAAACTGGGAACAAAGCCTGCTATTGAATGAGCATTAATGATCTGCCATTTGGATCTGCAGATGTTTCCCATGAGGGAAGACAGCAAAAAAACATTCCTCTTGAAACCTAGGGAAGCAGCGACAAGGGGATGAGTTATGTTCATTCATCTGGATATTTTTATTTGAAATTGTCAAAACCATTAGGGTTCAATAAGATTTTGCTTCAAGGGGAACCTGCATCCAATAAAATTTCAAAGAACTGAGCTCTTAATCTCTCCTCACTTAAACCCAAATGAGTCAGACTTTAAAAAAAAAAAGAACTTTCACAGCCGTGATAAAGTGAGCTGAGAGAGAGACTGCCCCATCCTCGCTGACAGCTCCTGATCATCACCACCTCCACATCAATGGCAACACAGACAAATGTCTGCTCAGATAAATTAGCATGGCCCCCTCATTTCCATTCACCCCCATTAAACGATCATCAGACCATACAGATTTTATACCCTGTCCTGGCTAGAAACTTACTTCTAGAGCAAGGCTTATCTATTTGGGAGGAGAGAATGAAAGTGCACACTCATAAATCCTAAAAAGACAGAGCTCCTTCCGTGTCTTGATTTATAGCATTACGCAAAAGTAGAAATGCTTTATTTCTAAATTAGCCCTGATCTCTGATCTTAGGGCAGCAAAGCTATACTCTTCCAAGAATTCCCAAAACAATGAAATTCTCCCAAACCTAAAGTTTCCAGTAAAGCAAAATTTACTCCACAGACTAAATCTTCAGTTCTAAGAGTGGGCAACAGGAAGAATTGTCAAGGGTACAAGTACTTCCCAGAAAGGAAGGATATGAATAAGATCTCCCTTTATTTCTCCCCATCCCAAAAGGCCAACAAAACCAAACAAAGATCTCAAAAGCTACGTTAGTATTCAGCTTGCATTTTAGCAAGTTGTTTTTGTGGGAAAGTGAAAACAAGCCAGTGAAGGAGCATCTGTGTAAATACATATGAAACAGGCACCCACCACGGCAGGAGGAAAAGTCACTCCTGGGTCACTGTGCTCCAGCTCTCACCATGCACTGCCCAAAACACCAAGAAAATTAACTGGTTTGAACTAAAGACCACCAGAAATTGTTACCAAGAGGTTCTCCTTTAAGGCCAAAGGAATTCACAGCGAGCATCCAACCTACCCTCGTGAGAGTTCCAGCTTCAATTCCACAGGTAGCCTTGAAGACTTTGAGCTCTGGGGTCTGTTTTCCTCAGAAAAGCAGGAGTGGAAGTCAATAGGAAAACACACACAATTTGTCCCCATCAGCCCTGACTCAGGTTTCACAGGATATGGTAAAAGAAGCAGATGCAAGGGTTAAAAAAAAATGCCTAAAGGTCAGCAGGCTGCTTATGGGAAGAAAACAACAAAAAGGCCTTCTTAGAAAAGCAGTGTGCATTTAAGAAAATAGAAATCCAGAGTAAAATTATTACATGCTTCAGATTTTCCCACAATAATCCAATTATTTCACAATGGAGCTTTGCAGCAGTAGTATAGCCTTGCAAAAGGTCAACTCCATCTGTGTTCTTTACACATTATGTTTATGAATAGCCGGTTAATCAAAACTTAAGGAAGCACAGCACACTATTTACTTCAGGCTCTTTCTCCAAGTGCGAAAATTAAAGTTGCACCTAATGTTCACCTGCTTGAAACTATTCCAGAAAAAACAGCAGTGATCCCAGGAAAACCCATCCAAATTTCCATCACACACAGTACGCAAGGGGATCACATCACTCCAAATATCCACTTAGCCCAATAAGCTGCCTCTAACTCTGACCAAAAACAGATGCTCAGGGAAAGACTAAAAGGTCAGGAAATCATATCGTGATTCTGCCTGCAAAATAATCTCCTGGTTTCCAGGAATCTGTGATTTAGGAGCTGCTTCAGCTAGAAATTGTATCTGCATCTCTGTGATTAACAGCCCTAGCATATTTTTTCCTCTATTAATTTTCCAAAAAACTTTTAAAATTCATTTAACATCAGGAAGATACTGGAGTAATGAGTTCCACAAATAAAGTATGCTTGCGTGAAGCAGAAGCATAATATAGCTATTGAAGTTTTTGGGTTTTTTTTTTAAGTGGCAAAAAAAAAAAACCTTTGAATCTTGCTCATTTATTCTCACCTCTTGAACATCTTGAGTTATGTGAAATTACAAGTAATTGTTCTCTGTTTACTCTACATCACTCAAATTGTTCCCACTTCTGCATTCTCCTCTCTAATGATCTCTCTTAATTGAAAGAGGTTCATTCAAGGAACCTGGTTAATGTTACACCCTCCAAAGACCTGAACTGGCTCACACCACAGGCTTTGTTTTCCTCCAAGATAACTGATTTGTCTGAATATATAATGTAGTGCAAAACAGCCTAAGTTCAAAACCATCTTGGAATGTTTCAAGAAAAGATAATTAACATCTTATTTTCTACAGTCTTTACAAATATTTTACCATATAATTTCTAAATTGAAAGAATAGTTTAAAGGGTTTGAAAATTACCTCTGGCTGTGTAGCTTTTTAAAGAACTGAAGTTTTTGATTTAAAAAAATTTGTAGTTCCTAAATATTTTTTAAAAATTATAGCAAGACCCTCCTTTATATCACTCCAGATTAGCTTTTTGATGTACATACAGTTATATTCCTGCAAGTGTTTACCCTGGCACAGAGAGGCATGGGGCCACAGGGGGCCAAAAGTCAAATCTGCCTTAGGAGGTGATATCCTCAGGGCAGGATAGACAGACTGCACATCCACAATGCCTGGCAGCTCACAGAATACCCAATACCCTGGGAAGAAGGAGAACACCTAACAGAAACAAGTCTCCATCAAGGCTTCCCTACTCTGATCTCTAAATTGGACCAAAACCATCTGCCCACGCAGCAATCAACCCACTCCGTGGCTATGCTGGTAAACCTGTAGCTACACCCAAGCTAATTTCTCCAAGGCCGAACTTGCCAGGTATATAAAAAGGTGATCAATCATTCGATCTAACGTAGGAGACTTGGCCCAGTTTCTCTTATCATTCTTGGTCTTCATCAAGGCCCTCACACAGAAGACAACTGGGAGTTAACTCTTATGTGAATCACAGAAAATCTTATGTGGATAACAGTAGAATACACAAAGAATGTCTTGATATTGAGACACATAAATTGTCTGGATATGAATATTCCATCTGGTTCTATGATACAATTTTAGAGCATCAACAGCTTAGGAAACAGAGGTGCACTCAGGATCAGCTGTTACGCTGATACACAATTTAAAAATTGGAGTTCAAGGCACTTGTGGTTCCAACACCCTCACAATCTTGAGAAGACCACTGGGCCTTAAGAAACAGATCCCTTGGACCCAGGGAACATTTAACTGTTTAATTTAAATAGGAATAGATTGAAGAAAAATGTTCTTTTTTTTATAAACAAGTTTCTATGCAAGCGCGTTATCTAAGTACAACTGGAAGTAAAATGGGAATGTGGGAAGAGTGCCAATGTAAATCCTCCAAATCTGAGGAAATTGGGAGCAATTTTCCACTCAAGGGTGGAAACAACAGAGAGGAAATGCTGAACATACTTGGCATGCTTTGCTCTCCTCTGCTGAGGTAAAGCTTCCCTCTCCCCCATGCCCAGGCAGAGGGACCCCAGCCAAATGGAGGTGATGAGACCCCAACTCTCTGCACTTTGGGAGACTGGACTTCAAAACCCTGTATGAAAAATTACCTCATTATATAGGTGATGGTGAATAAAACAGTTAAAACCCAAAATCCTCAAGCAAAGTGACAGCACAAGTTGTTACACACATCCTGCCTGAATTTGACAGCCACTGGTGGAGGCCTCATGCCAACCTTCTGCTGTCTATGAGAAATTAAAGATAAGATGGGCAAATCTGCACATTGTGGACTAAAAGAGTAGAAGCAGACACTCAGTATTGCCTGGAAATGTCAGTGGGAGCAACCAAGAAACTTCCAGGCTAGGTTCAGCCCCTGTACCACAGCCTCACTCCCACTCTTGACTCCTAAACAACTTCAGATCCAAGGTGCAACCACTTTTCTCCTCAAGAGTGTTCCTTGCCCCAGCAGGTAGAATTTTAACAATTATCTGCTCAAGTAAGAGGTGCAGTAAGCCCAAAAGCAGCTGCTTACATTACCAAATGCAAAAGACACTGGGGAAAAAATGCAGTGTAATTTTACTGGCAGTGAAATTAGTGAAATTGAGTCATTTGTGGTTCTAATTACCTTGAATGACATGATAAGCAACACTTCTAGCACTGTTCCAGCCTCACGCACTGTCCCAAGAGGGGATGGTTACAGTTTAGACACCCACCTTCCTGTCAATGACATCAGTGCCTCTCCTCATGCCCTTGTTTATAATTGACACTGTGAATCCACACATTGACAAACCATCCCATAGCTCCTTAAATGTAATCAAAATTAAACTTAACAGCACAAAATTTACCATTCTTTTCTTCTAAAGTGCAAAAATTTTTAAGAGAAACAATATGAAATTTTCCTCTCTGCACCATTTTCTTTTATTTTTTTCTTTCCCAGGTACAGCAAAGTGAAACTACACATATTGCATCCATCTTCCAGGCTACAGCACATGCAGGTTTATTTGCTTTATGATAAGCTATTTTATGATGGCATTGAACAGCAGCAAGAAATCAAACAAGTAAAATTATTACTCAAATACACCCATTCATCCTGACAGCTAAATCGACTCACTCAACAGTATAATCTTCTGAGAATTACTGCAAAATACATGACAAATTCTACAGTTTAATTACAGTAAATTAATAGCAAGATATCCAGGTGAGAACTTCTATTTTCTTAATGCCACAGAGCAGCAATTCAGCTTTCAGTGTGCTTTGAGCAACTGACTGTCATAAAACTAAGGGGTACCAACTGGATCCTTGCCAGTTGCCATAGTTGTGATAGGCAAATATCAATGAAAATTGACACTATTTCTCATTACAATCGAATGAGCAGCTCTTAAAAAAAAAAAAAAAAACACAAAAAAACCCACGAACTATACCTTACACACTATATTTCCTGCAAAGATACCCTTAACGAAAGTTCGCTATTTCAATGCACTTGTGCGAATGTTCCACTTAGCTATTTGTTTTTAGTTTAGGGATTGTTTTATTATTGCTGTTAAGTGGCTTATTTATTTAGTCAAAGTCAACAGCCAACCAACTCAATTTCAGTCAGCAAGTGCACACGGGGATGCGCCGGTTCAGTGAGAGCTGGCTGAGGAAGGAGTTTCTCCAGCATCATTTTCTCACGTCAGCGGCAACAAAAAGAATTACTCACAATTACAAGGTGCGAATCCCTAGAGCAACATCACTGAAGCGACACCAGCAAAAAAAGCGAAGTAACCCCGAGCCTCTCAAGGCAAAGTTAGTTCTGCGGGGTGCCTGGGGAAGCACGAACAGCGCAACAGCGAGAGCGACCGGGCTGGCAAAAACCCGCCAGACCTCAACAAACAAACAAACAATAATTTAAAAAAACCCAAACTACAGAACCACCCTCCCCGAACCCCTCGGGCTGGGCTGCCCAGGAGCGCTCCCCGCAGCGGGGGCCCTTTACCTGCCGGCATCACCTCCGCCGCCGGGGCTCGCTCCGCCCGGACACGTGTGGCTGTCGCCGCTG
>JAHLSL010013382.1:48703-146095 GCA_025920805.1 Petroica traversi
CCCCCCCCTTGGACCATCCCTATCGCTCGGAGCATCCCCTTGGAGCATCACCATCCCCTCTCGGACCTACAGCCCGCCCAACCACTGCACACCAAGACCAAAGCACCAAACTCCCACCGCACCAAAAACCCCAGGGACATCGCGGGTGGTGGTGGCAGGGGGTAAGGGATTGGCAGCACTGCCCTGGGTGAGGGTGGAGCTGGGAAGGAAACTACGGGAATGACGACAGGCCAAGGGTAATATAATCAACAGCAGCCACGTACCACTTGTTCTTGGCTGCATCTCCCAACAGGATTTTTTGGCAGCCAGGTGCCTGACGAAGGAGCCAAGGACTGCAGCTGTGTTCCAGGCAAGGAAACTGAGGCAGGATTGAGTGACGCACTTAGCTGGGGTGTCTGCAGCTGAAACACAGTCCCACACGTGTTTCTTCATGAGTCTGCCACAGCATGGAAAGGCAAACCCCTCCCAAAAACTGCCCTGAGTGCCAGGTTTGTTTCTGGAGCACGCTGGGTCACGCACCTTCCCGAAGCTCACCCAGTCACCACTCCCACCTGTGGTGCTCAGCATCCCTTGAGTGTGGTATCACTGCAGGTGGTGCAGAGCAGCCAGATAGGGAAAGACAAGCTCACTGATGGAACATGTTTACATTCCATACATGTCATTCTGATCAGAAATTACACCTTGTCTGCAAGCATCGCTGACATAGTGACACCCATCTCACACCATGGAGTGAAACTTGGTGATGCAACCACATCGTGCCATTGCAAAACAGAAATTGTCATGGGGGAAGGGTTTGTCACAGTGCAAAGAATAATTCTGAACCACTGAATAAAAATGTGGGGAAAACATAAAAGCCATTGTTCCAATTCTTTGAACAAGATTTGGAGAGCAAGAACTCACACCTGTGCATGGTCCCATATGGATCCACAAAAAGAGAACCAGGAGCCATCAGTTCAGGAGCTGGAAGCTACACATCAGGAAGATTATTGCTTGAACACGTGAGCAATTTCAGAGGAACAGGAAAAAAGAAACCTGGCAATGCTTTATTTTGCCTCCTGACTTAAAGGTCATGTTTGAAGGGCCAGATCCTAGTGTTCCAGCACAAGCTCAACAACAACATGGGTTACTGAAGACAGTGTTATAAGTTTACAGCAACTCCTACATTGCATAAACCTTCCCAGAGTTTGTCTAAATGCGGAATAGGACGGTTTTACTCAGCTCATGCAATCAAAAATCTAAGGGGAAGTTGGCTGAGAACAGAAAACTAATCAACGATCTCAGCTGAAAAGGGAGAAGAAAGGAAACTTATGCCACTAATGTTTCTGTCTTCCTTTCATCTAAACCAAGGAAAATATCAGCTTCAGATAATTAGATAAGTTTAGAACTAAAACAACACAGCCATCAAAGTACTTTTCTCTTAGGTGTATGTGATCCCACAAAATATGTATCAAATGTATTTCTGTGCATGTTTTGTCAAAGGCTGCAGCCAAGAGAGAAAAAACTGTAAACATGCCCAAAGGCAATCTAATAAAGGTGGCTGCTGATTTCTGGAGTAGTAAAGGAAAACAGCTTGTGTGTGCCTCTGCCAAAATGAAATGTAGCACTGCTCCTTGAATACAATAGGAGAAAGAGATACAGAAATTAAATTCTCATAGCCAATATCCACCCAAATGAGAAATGCTTGCCACGACTTAGTGGCAAAAAAGAGATAAATTGATTAACTGTTACAAGATTATCCAAATATGGGCTCTGCAAAACATTAGCTTGAGAAATTTTCTTGTCTTAGGCATCATGTAACTGTATTAAGGATGCAGATAAGGCCACAGAATGCTGAATATCAAGTTTTTGTTCCTTACTGCTAACCAAGAAAAGAAAGGGAGGACAGTACTGTCCAAGGGACAATCCTTGGGATAGGAACTTTACATCGCTGGCAGGCTAAGGGGAAGAGAGGAGGAAATATAAAAGTCTGGAAATGTGAGGGTATTCTATGAACATATCCAATGTCATCGAGAGCCAAGATATGTATTATTTTAACAGAAAGTCATTAAGTATGACTTAAAGATGAGCACTAATTAAATCCTCCTGTAAAACACATTGTCAAAAAAAAAAAAAGAAAAAAGGGCACGGTTAAAAATATAGCAAGCAGATGTATTTCAGCATGAGAAATTGAATTGTGTATATCTAAACAAGATTTCTTATTAGCTTTCCATCCCCACAAGAAGCCCCTGTACACTTTCTCTTCATGCACACAAATGTTTTTCTTCTGGATTTTATTAAGGATGTCATTATCAATTCCTGTGAGAGGAGAGAAAATATATAATTGAGAACTGTAGTTGGCGTTATCAAATCCTACTCATCTTTTGTGTGAATATCTCATTTTCTCAGAAGGGAAAGAAGAGCTGTCTTCTCAGCAAAGAAAAAAAAATTACAACTTTTCTTCTTTGCCTGCGTTTTCTCACCCTGTATTCTGACTGCTGAAAGAAAAAATGACCTATCAGCCTTTACTAAAACCTGGCCAATGTGGATCAATGTGAGGCTGCTGAAAATAGTGGGTTTAGCTCCTTTCCTAATTACAGTTTCAGCTGCAGCCTTTCAGAGAGACAGCAACTGAAGCATTTATATCTACCTCACCCCTCTGCACAGCCTGGATTCTTTAGGGTTGTGAGGAAGAGACATGAGGGTGCAGGGGCACAAGGAGATCAAATCACAGAAGAAAACAGTCAAAGAGTGGTTTGGGTTGAAAGGGACCTTAAAGCTCATCTAATTCCAGCCTCCTGCCCTGGGCAGGGACAGCTCTCACTAGAACAAGTTGTTCAATGCCCCATCCATTTCTACACTGCCCTTGGACACTGCCCCAGGGATGGGGCAGCCACAGCTTCTCTAGGTATCCTCACAGGAAAGCATTTCTTCTGTATATCTAAGCTAAATTTCTCTGTCGGTGGAAACTCCTTTTCCTGACCTCACTGGTAGTGTATCTGCTAACAAGACTTGGGAGCTCCATCAAGTTAAAAGCTTGACAGTAATTCCTCCTCTTATCTCACCTACAAGTAGAAAGTGTTCACTGGAAGCACCACCAGAGGCTTTGAAGATCCCCTTATCACAATTTTGAGCAGTTCTGTTTGCACCCAGCAGTTCATCTCCAGCTTCACTGACGTGTTCACAGCACTTGGCTGGGGAAATTTGTGAGCCTGGGACAAAACCCCTCAGGAATGTGACTGATAAAGGCTTTCCAAAACCCAAAGCGAACTCTCCTGCAAGAGTTAAGTGTTGTGGTTTTTTTCTTTTGTACGAGTGGGTCCCAGAGACCTGGTGGCCCCAAAACAGAGAATTACAAGTCCCTAAGCTGCAGCTTATTTTGCTTGCAGCTGAGCACCTGGTTTACAGGCAGAATTTGGAGCAGGACCCAGGGTGTGCTTGCTCCCAGGGCTTTGAGTGTTCAGCCATTCCAAGAACACAAACCAAGCCAACTACAAGGTTTAAGTCATTCTGTGCAATTGCATAAATAAATGCACTCAAGATTTTAAGAGACTTAAGCATGTCAGTAGTCTGGGATTAATAAATGAATAATGATAATTAGTTATGGCTTGACTACTCTCTTTCAGCTCCAACAGGTTACCTTGAAAAATCAGATACTTTTAATCCCACTTAATGTCATTATGATTCACCTTATCAGTTAAATGTGTGATACATTATTTAGGGCTGGATTCTATGCTCTGAAATGTCACTGGCCATTTTTTGGTCTCAACTGTGGAAATGCTACATGGGCAAACCTCTGCTTAAACTTCCAAGAAATGAAACTATTACAGCCTCAAGCTTCCTCTTCTCTCTTGCTCAGTCCCATGCCCATGTTTGTGTGCAGCTTCACCATTTGAAGAGCACTGACAACATTTCCATGAGCTGTACAAGGAGAGAAAGAACAAAGATGTGAGACAATTGTTTCAACCACTCAGGATTCATTATTAGCTTTTAAATGCCATTTAAACAGGCTGTATTTTGTGACAGAACATATAATTCAGAATCTATGCAGTCATTTTCCTGACAATCCATTGAGGAGCAATGCTGGGGACTGTTTCTTTGTGCAAACAATGAGCTTTTAGAACATTTGAAAATTCAGTGTCTGATTCATCCCAAGAGGGGAGAGAGCTGAGCAGTGGGTCTGTGGGCTCCTGAGACCAGCTGACAACTTCTAGAACAAAAATGTAGTCAGGGATTTAAATAAGTGACTGTATCCAGGAGTCTCCAAGGAATTCACCGCATTAATCAGTGCATCCTCATATATCTCAGAAGCATTGTCAGAAAAAAGGCTGATATGAGCAAAGTTTTTGTTTGGTGCTTGTCTCAGGGTTAGACAAGAAACCAGTGAGAGTCAGGGATAAAATATGAAATTTTGACCCTTCTAGTAATATCAAAGTGTTTGGTAGGGGAGGAGATGATGAGTGACTTATTTTGGTTGGGGTTTTCTTCTTGTACTTCTTGAAAAGGGAAAATGGGGTCCCGATATTTGCAGCTCCCAGCCCCAAGCTCTTACCAGAGCTGCAGTGAGACATTTGGGGTCCTTGAAAGGAGATTGGTACCTCACAAGCTGTGGAGTTATAATAGGCTATGAACACAGGGCTGGAAAATGGAAAAAAAATCCCAGTCTTTCAATATTTTTGTAACATTTCCCCTGAATATCCTCTTCCCATTCCTTCAAGTACAGTTATTAAAAGCTGATTATTGGAATACCATTACCATCTCACAAAATGATGCTCCTGGGAAGAAGATACAAACACAAACTAGAGGTTAATCATGTGCTCCAGACCTAGTCCTGGATCTAGAGAACAGGGACATGAACATAAGACTTTTACTCTTTTCCAGACTCTACCAAGTAAGGTATTATTTTCCTTTATGTCTATTTTCAGAAAAATTCATGTTCAAGAGAGTCTTTTCCTACCTTGAGCCATGCCTGTTGGAACTGGCATTTGCTTGTTAATTGTCATCTGGAGTAGCTGAAGGAAGAAAGTTACAGACACAGGTTTTAACACAGCAGAGTTTTCAACTATGTTTTCTAATAATTGATAGCTAAAAAACAAGCTTTACATTCCTCATGACTGACTTGAATCAGGAAAAACAGCTACTTGCTTTTTTTTATTTCTGCTACTGTTAATGTTTTGAGGGGTTTTATTGCTTCATTATAGCACAAAACTCTCACTAAGCTGAAATCCATAACTTAAAACTGGAGCACAGCAGAACCCATCCCTGCTGGTAATGCATATTTCCAGTGCATTGTTTAATCAGAATAAGATAGAACTACTGACAGTAAGGGATTAGTTTTCCACATGCTCCTAGATATTAATGAATTATTCAGTATTAAGGTTCCTGGATCAGGACAAGTGTTTACAAGTAGGCATGGCCACAGATCCACTTAGGGCCTCACCAACTGTTGCTCTCCAAGTTATCCCATGAGTAAATAGAAAGACTATGTCTTACAAAACACTGACCTGTGGACTCTTGAGTCTTCTGAATTCAATTACTTCTTAATATTAAAGACCCCAAAATTGCCAAAGGTGAGCTGAGATCTACCATAACTAAGCCTAAAGGGTTTGAGAATGACAAGCTAAAGGTGACAAGCCTGCACAGCCAGGCCAAGTGTCACACACATCCTTAGAGCCACTAGCAGATGGATCCCTGAGGGTCTTGGTGGAATTGTCAAAGCCTGTCATGCTTCCTATGCCAAGGACAGCTGCACGTGCCAAGGAGGTCACACCAATTCCATCTGCACACTGCCCCCTCCCCGTGCCAAACACTATCACACGCAGACCTGTCAGCAGGGCTGCAGCTGGGAGAGCTCATTAATCCTCTTCTGTCAAAATCAACTGCACTGGCAGAGCCCTGTTAATTAAACCCATTCACCTTCCTCCCCTGGCTGCTGCAGGCATGTCCTAACTACCTCGCTGAGGAGCATCTCTGGTCCCCACGTCCCTCTCCTGTTCCATGCTGCTCCGAGAAGGCTGGAGATGACTAAACCTGTGGGAGGGGTAATAAAACTTACCAAGCAAAGCACAGTTCCTACACTTGAGTGTGATATGATCAGAAATGCTAAAAACCCAGCAGTGCCCACCAGCAGGCCCTGTTTGGACACGTGCCAGGTGTGATCAAAGACTGCTCCCAGCCATTGTTCTCCAGGACAGCAGTTCCTAACAGGAGAGGTGCTCTGCAGAGGAGCTGACAGGCTTCAAAGCAGGTCTGTCATCCAGGCAATCTTCAGAACAGCCTGAGAGGAGGGCAGGAAATTGTGTTAGAACAAGGAAATGATAAGAATAACTGCCTATTTTTGTAACTATGGATTTGTTGGTGCTGGATCATTCCAGGGATCCATCAGTTTCCCTGCCCAGCCTCTGTCAGGGACCAGTATTTGTCAGAGTTGAGGAAAGCAGAAACCCCAGAGAAAGCACAGGGGCAATTGCACAGTGCTGGAAGTTCAGGGAAATCATCCTCAGCAGCTTCAGGAGTGGTTATGTTTGTAAATGAAAGCACAATACCCAGGAGCAATTATTGTAGCTGTGTTTTTCCTACTTTGTCAGTCTGCGTGCTCCAGAATATAAACAGGAATACTGGATTACAGTAACTGGTGACAGTCTGTTTCCCAGCAAGGCCAGTGGGCTCTGCTTCTCGTTCTCTTTGCTTGTTGTGAACCAGATCTGATGATTTCCCAGCCTACCTGGGAAAACCTGCCAGTGATACAAAGCAAGGAGCTCTCCCTGTGGAAAGGTAAAGATCTGAGGTTATTATAGAGAATGTTGGTGGAGGAGACACAGGGTGGAGCGTGAAGTGCTGGGGTAAGGCCTCAGCTGCTATGATTTAAAACAGCCCCTGAGGCTGCTCTAATTTACTTTGGAGCCTTTCCTAGAACAAGGTTGAACATTTTACAGAGAGGGCATGAAACACAAAAGCCTTTTGCACAGGCAAAACCAAATGAAACAATCCCTAGGCGCAAGTGTCTAATCCCTCCTCTTTAAAAGCCCAGGTGTTTTGACTGGAGTTTAAACCCTTGCCTAAGTCAGGCCAGGTGGAAGCCTGGCCTGGCCCCACCTCTGTGTACACAGCTATGTTCCCTTTCCTCTGGGTTGACAGAATCCAGCTTGAGTGTAGATAATTAGAGGGAGAAAAAGCACAGAGCAGTCTCCAATATAACATAAAAATAAAAAATGGGTGAATTTGAGGTGTAGAAGCAAGAGGTAGCACTTAGCTCTGAGAACACACGTTAAAATTCATCTTCCACATGTCTGAGTTGTTTATGGATGATCACCTCAGCCACTCAGCCCCGATAAACTACAAGAGTCAGTCTGGAGATTTATGGCACTGCAGCCTGGAAAAAACCCCACCTAATTCTTGTCTCAGCAGTTTAAGGCTGATATAAAATAAATATGTATAACAAAAGTACTTTAAGCTTGCTTTTTCCTCTGCTCTCTGATAAACCCAAAAAGTTACTGTTGAGGTTTTTAAGATAAACCAGGGACCAGGTGGGTGAACGAGCACTAAAAGTTGAGTGATGTTTCCCAGTAACAGCCAGCCAGAGCTGACAGCCAGGTGCTTTATACATCCAGCTTTAACACAGCTGATAAGAGATAGGCAGGCATCAATAATTTGGTAATAAAAGTGTATTCTGCTTTGCATAGGGATATGAATGAGGGTTTTAGTAGAGAATAATCAAACCCAATTATGTCTGCAAATTTACCATCCTCAATACCTAGAACTAAGCTGCAGCAAAACAAAACAGAGGAGAAAAACAACCTATTGAGTGTGGGTGTTTTAAAGGGTTTTGTAATGCATAGCATAGTGTTTGCATTTTTATGGCATTTCTAGAAATCCCATGGCAAGATATTCCAAAATTATGTATCCTTTAAGTATATTGTTGTTAATTTTCTTTATAAATCTCCAATTGATGCAAATAATTTAGTATTGAGAAAGACTAAGCAGCCAAGTTTGGAGAGATTTGGTTCTTCAAAAACCAGGATTTTTGACATTATTTCATTGCAGCCTTAGCACCAAAATATCATATTTTTACTAAATCCTGAAGACCACTGATGCAATTCCATTGTTTATCTAGTTCAGTAGAAGCCAGGGCTCCAAATCCCCCAAGGTTCTGGGGAAAGCATTCCTTCATGTTAACTTTTAAAGCTCTCTTTCACCTCAGACAGCAATTCCATGTTGCAAGCCATGATCTAGCAGCCAGTGAAGAAAGTTGTGACACAACTCTTCTTACAGCAGAGTGTTTCACTAGAGCATTTTACTTTTCTTTTAACCCTCACGAGCAGCTCTTCAAGCCCTTTTCTGGGTGATGGGAGAGGAGGAGAAGGAGGAAAGGGAAGAATTGTCCAGCAGTACCACAATAGGTTAAGGGCTGACAAGGCAAGCAGATAACACAACTTCTCCTGGCTGGAATCACAGCAATCAAGGCATTCCTGGCAGCCAGCTGCTGCTGCAGCATGTCTCCACCTATGTGTTATAAAGGACTAAAGAGAGCAATTCTGTGAGATCAAGGAAGAGCCAACCCAGATCATTTGCAAATCAAGTCTCTACAGGGAACAAGGAAAGTTCATGAGAGCCTAAACATCTTTTTCACACAGCACGACAAAAACAACACTGGTGTATATCTGCCTGAATTTAGTGCTGGAAAGAGTCAAATGATGCCAGTGAAACATCCACATAAATGCCAATCAGTACACACTATACTCAATATCCTTGAACTTCGAACAGTATAATTCACCAGGCACCAGCTGGTGAGTGCTTTTATTTGTTTTCCTATGAATATTCCTTTCGAAGAGATGAGACACTCTGTTCTGCTGAAGGCCAAATGTGAAATTATAATTGCAATGATGCCTAAGTGGAGCAAACTGGGAATCCTTCCAGACTCTTATTTTGAAAACATGCAAGTGAATTGGAGAGTTAGAGAGGGAACCATGGAAAGAAAGAGGGTATGTACTCGGTAAGGAAAGCAGATATTTGTTTGCATGTAAAGTACAAGTTCTTCTCCCCACCTCTAGTAAACACCTTAAAATTCCATATAGGACAGAAGGTTTGCTATCAAGAGCAACCCAAAGACAGCTGAACAATCCAGGGGGATGGCCACAACTTGCTATTGCAGATGCCACAAAGCACTCCTGTACCTTAGGACCAATCTACATCCATTTCTTAGGAGATCACAAAGTATATTGAAAACAGAGTACTGCAGAAAAACTTCAGATTAAAACATTTAAGAATATTTTTCTCTTCTTCTAGATACCTTTAACAGAAGATATTTTAAACATGAAGGTGGTAACTTTGTAAAAATAGAAGGTAGTCCCTGAAAGTAGACCCTTGTGCCATGTTAGAATAGAAACTCTAAAGGTCCATATTGGTATCAAACCCTCCAAAAGTGAGCAATGTTCTCTGGTCAGTCCCATGCCCAGCCTGGCTCCCATTACACTGTGGCCAATACTCCAGAATGTTTCATAACTAGAGAGGGAAGACACATTGCAAGAGATATAGAATCCTGATGGAAAAGCAAAATTGAGCATCCAAACACTTACCTGTTCCACCTGGGAGAAGGGAGAGGACACAGCTCTGAGCACTCAGGGTGTGGGGTGATAGGGACCTGCAGGAGCAGAAGCTCCACTGCTCTGGGCAGTTACTGCAAAACATTTCAATGCCTTTTCACTGGTGCAGCTCAACTTCATTAATTAGGACATGCCTTCAAAGTTTACCCTCCCACTCCCTCCGATCCTATACTCAAGCACCCAAGATGCACTTTCTTTCCCCCTTCACCACCTTTTGCTCAGGAGACAAAAAAACTATGCTAGAGCCTTTTCTTCTCCCAGAATTCTTACAAAACTCTTCCCAAATAGCCTGACCTTTGAGCTCTGCTCTTCATTCAGCTCTGGAAACTGAGTTTCAGTGAGACTCTCTCACTTTGCCTGGTTTTGCATCACTGGGAAAAACCTGAACTGGTTGCATAAATTCAAGTGGCTATTTTGGCTGACACAAGCTGACAATCAGGTTTGCCTGAACCCTTCTCCTCTGTAGCAGTGAAAGAGAATATGAGCTTCAGCAGCCTTTTAAACAATGGTTTAATAGGTCTGGTCAGCAGAAGGGGACTTGGCCTCCCCCCCAGGCCCCTTCAGATGCTCCTGCCCCTTGCTGCTCACTCAGCTCAGGGCAGCTGGAATCAGATCACCTGCCTGAACCTTCAACAGGGTAACCACTTCCAGCAGTGGGATGTGACATGGATCACCTGGGAACAGGAATGTTTTCCAGTACCTTAGCTCAGTGGAGGGGACCTCACTGGTCACACCATGGGATTCTTCATGGTTTCTTCAGATCATCTCAATAGAATTATTGGTCTTGCCCTGGTTCCCAAAGGCAGGGCAGATCAACTACGTCAGATGTGGATTCTTACAAAGCAAATAACTTCCAACCTGAAGAGAATTTCCTTCCTAAAAGTTATTTATTAATATTTGGGTTGAATTTGTCTGCCTAAAAATGGTGCAAGATGAAAACATTTCCCCTTTTTGGTTCTCAATACATGGGAAATAAACCCATGAGTGGGCTATTGCTTCATTTGCCTTTATGAATACTTCCCATGGCTGTGTTTTACATACCTTTAAACCTTTGTGAGAAGTACTGAGAATGCTGAGAAAGCCTGACACAGCATAAACCTTCTTAAATCTTACAGACTGGCTCTAATTTGTGGCCTATCCAAAGAGCAATTGTTGCACCACCACCTTTTGTGCTTTTAGAAGAAATAGTGAAAACTTACATAGGTATGAAGTTTAGTTCCACAGTTTTTACAGAGAAATTAAATATAGGACTATTTTGTTTTAAGGGTTGAAATGCCACATTTCCAGAAGGAAATAAACTTCCTTTAAGAATCTCAACCTCCAAAACATTAGGAAAATCCATACCAAAGAATGAAGCGTATTCTAAAAGTGAAGATTACTACACTGATTTTCAAAATTACAACACTAAGAATGAAGGAAAATGCTTCTTCTTTACAAGTTTATCGCTTCTAACAGCTGATATACCGATGATGTACACTGACAATCATGTTTCTAAGATTGGTAGTTAAATAGAAAATACCTTCAGGAATCTGCCAAATTTCATTACATAAACTCAAAATGATCCTTACGAGGACTCAATCAAAACTGGGAAAGTTATTTTTGTACCACTAGAAGAATTACAAACATCCTGTACAGACTCCACCATTCATTTCCTCTGATAGCTGTGGCAAGTCAGAGACTTCAAGGATAAACCTTAAAAGCAAGGAAAACAGTTTCAGGAATAGTGCGTGCCCAGAGTTTAGCTGTGCTTTCAGTAAGACAGATCAACTTTTGAGTCATTCTTTTCCTCCATGTTATTCTTTATTCAGAGTCTGATGTTCCCATATGATTTAGTAAAGTTATAAAAAAGCATGAAATATTTCTCTCCAGTGTTGACAACACAAGGCAGACTTGATGGAAATCTCTCCTTCTTCTCTGCCTGAAATGAATATTTCCCTTCTCTTCCTTTGCCTCTCTCTGACAGGGAGAAACCACATCATAGCCCTGTAACAGAATATTATTTCCTTCTGGTTACGGAAGGCCATGGGTTCTGTTGCATGTATAAGTGGATGTGTCAAATACATATTTTCACTATTAACTGTGTTTCCATTTTGAAATGGTCAGAGAATCTGAACTCTACAGAAAAGAAATAGCTTTTATGGTAAAGAAAGCTCAGATTCTCCATTTGTTTGTCTTGCATTGGAATGCTTTTTACCTGAAAATAAGGTTAAAATAAAGGTTGAAAGGGATTTTTTTAGCCTATAATAATTAGCATCACCACATTTCTTCTACTTTCTTTACCACTAAACTTCAGAATAGCACCACTCTTATGTGAGGGCACTAAGTAGAAACATATCTGGAGCATCTTCGAGCATGATGTTCCAAGGCCATGGGCACAAACTGCATTTTGGCCACCTCTATATTCTTGACAAACTTCCCAAAGAAGGCCATTTCTGTAATATTCAGGCAACAAGGGGGCTTTGTCTGTCCTTGTCTCAGCAGCACAGAAACATTCCTCCTCTGAACTGCAGGTTTTGCCGTCAGATGAGCTGGAAGGTGCAGACACCAGAGAGAGCAGGTCTGGTGGCAGAAGAGACAAAAGGACAGTGGATGAGCAAAGTGCAGTTGTGCAGCTCTGGAGCTGAAAAGACAGTAAGTGTCAGCAATAGAAATGGCAAACACAGGAGGAAAAGCAAAGAAATACTCTTCTGGCTTGCTTGAGACACTAAAGATGATCTGTTGACACTAAGTAGATAGATGGCTTCGAGGAAGAATTGAAGTCTGCAAGAAATCAACACAGAATTTAAAAATCAGATGGATAATAAATGGGTATACAGAAATATCAAAAGCTTGAGCTCAAAGAGCAATTGAGGCATTATTACTGTTCAGACTCCATAAATTATTCCATATCCTGAAAATCTGACTTTCAAGACAGTCTCAGTTTACAGCTGCCGGGTGAGGAGGTGGATAATGTTTAGAAACTTTTAAGAGGAACTGAACTAGGCAATGTGGTACCAGGCACTTTCCCTCAGTTCAACATCAGGATCACATCTGTGAACCTTATCTTTGTACAAATCATGAATGCAGTGATATTTGGGGTGGGGGAGAGGCCAGAAATTAAAGCACAATGTGACTAAATGAGACAAGGAGTTTGGGAAACCCTGCAGAGCATGAAGTGTAAGCACTACCTCGCCCCCATCCAGGATTTCTGCTCACAAACAGATCCCAGGGCCACAGGCCAGCCAGGAAATACCCTCCTGGTTATGCAAACAGCCAGCAGGAGTTCAGAGAATGTGTGCCAGCAGGAATGGCACCAAAGAACAGGATCCAGGTACATTCAGGAGAAAAGCTTGACCACAGACTGAGCTGATGGAGCCAGGCCCTGGAGAAAGGGAGGTGCATGCACAGCTCAGCCAACCCCTCTCTGCTCCAGAGCTTGCACTGAGGGGCTGAAAGTCTCCAACTGAGGCAGGGAAATAAAGATTTATCATGGAGGTTAAGAGTATACATAGAAGTGGAAAAGAAACAGAGAGATGCAGGAAAATGTGTCAGGTGAGGTTCAGATTATTTGTGCTGTCTCCGGTACCTTCCCAGGAACAGCAAGAGGCTGCTCAGGGATTCATCAGGCTTCCTAGGAATGGGGTTGTAAGGCTTCTGCTTAATTCCTTTCTCCAAAAGCCTTCCAGGTTATCCAGCTTATCTTCATAGTCAGAGTAGCCCTCCAAAAACTACTTGCAGTGAAATGACTACAGATTTCATGCTGGAAGATTTCATTTGCAAAGTGTAGTGGAAAATCATAAGGATTCTGCAGAGGCTGTGCCAGTGTTCCAGCCTTGTGTTCAGCCTTGAACACAGATAAGCATTAATTTTGATCAATAGCACCTTAAAGAAATTCCTATTTTTCTAGACAAGGAGAGAAACCATAGAGATTTATGAAGCAGAACATGAAGATCCATTTTGAGTGGCATGATCTTTCTTTTATAATTAATGGTTAGTGATCAAAAGAACAGTTTAAAATTGCAATAGGCTCTTTATTGCACCCAGCTGTTGTAAGCTGCAAGGTAATTTATCTCCATCTCAACTGGAGAATCGTGGAATTTTTAAAGGTAGGAAAGACCTTTAAGATCATTGAGTCCAACCAGTAACCCACCATGGTGTTGAAGGTTTTACCACACAGTCTGGGTAGACAATATCCCTTTCCCTCTTCCACTGGGCAGGACAGATGGTCACAGGAGGAGATCAGGCTGGGCAGGCAGGACCTGCCCTTCACATCCCGTGCTGGCTGGGCCTGATGCCCTGGTTGGTTGTTCTGCAATCCCACTCGAGATCATCTCTCCAGAAAATTCCTTGTCACCCACATCACTCTGATTGTGCCTCATTTCTGGCAAACTTAAAAAGACAAGAGAACAGACATATTAAACAGGCCCCTGGTGACCTGCAAAAGGCACAACCCAAAGTGACACCCTGAGCTCTGGGGGTACAGCACATGTTTGACTGCACCTGGAGATACCCCTTCCTACAGGACAGGCATAAACCAGAGGTCTGAATCAGCCTTACTTTATTTGATGAGTCATTTAAATAAATTGTTCTACATTATTTCCTATTTAAACCAGTAAATCACTCCACCTGTAGGAAATGGTGTTAATTAAGGAAAGTATTCGTGTTGTCTCTCATCCATTTACGAGGAAGGCAGAAAAAATTGCAGCAGAGTTCACACCCCCACTGGTGCTTTGCTCTGCTTTCCTGCATGACCACATTCCTTCGGACAAGTGCCCTCTCATGCTGCTCCCAGAGCTTCATATCTCACCTGGTGATTGCTTAGCAAACAGCTTCTCCTGTAACTAGTGTCCTTTACTAATTATGGCTGCAAATAATGAATAAGCATTTCCTTTCTGCTGAGCTGGCCATGCTACAGGCGCAGCCAACATCTTTTTTTTTTTTTTCTGGTTGCAAAGATATTCCTGTCCTTCCAGACAAGCAAAGAATCTATGAAGATTTATGTAGCAGGAGCAAAAATCCATTTTGAGCTGCACTCTTTTCCTTTTATAATAAATTATTAGTTGCCTTTCAGCCCTGTCTTTGCTTATTAATGATGGCTCAGGCTATGGGGCAGCAAGTGAGTTTGGAACAAGGGCTGTGATAAAAATTTGCTTTCCAGTCACCTCCTGAGGTATTTCCAGTGTAGTTTTAGGCAAGAAGCAGTCAAACACAAGATTTTATCCCAAGGGAATCAGGCTCTTTTAAAATATTCAGTTTCTTAGTTGTATCTAGAGAAACCCATAGCCACAAAAAGGAAGTTTTCCTTTTGCCTCCATGCTTTTACAGCTTACCTCTAAGGGAAGGGTCCTTTCCTTATTGCTTTTTATTCAGGTTTCAATGATTGGTTAAGAAATAGTTTCACACTGTTTGTAGAGCTTAACAGGACCCTGAAGCTGTAATGACAAGTAGGACTGAAGTAAAGCACATATTCTGCTCTGCCTTTAATTCATCCTCAGGGAGAAGCTAAAATAAGTTTATTAATTTCCCTGAAGTACCATGCAACTCAACCGAAACTTACTGGAAGCATCAAGAAAAGTTTGTGTCACTCCCACCCAGTGCAGTTCCTCCAGAAGCAAAGCACAAAAGAACTAGAGTACTGTCAGAGGTGAATGTCATCAGTCTTTCCGTGCAGCAAGATTCAGCTCAGTCAGGTATCACACCTGACAGAGAGGGGTAAAGCTCTCGTGGACTCGTTCCTGATGCTGCTTTAGATGGGAAACCGGTTTGAGTTTTGCTGCCTCACTGTGGCTGTTGGCAGCAAAGATCTCAAGGCGAGATGCTGCAGCTCAGCTGCAAGCACAGATTCCAGCCCCTGTATTTTCTTACACAAGTGGCTTTTGTCCTTTATTTTCAGGGAAAATTAGATGTCGTCAAAGAAATATGCTCTTTTTTTATTATTTTTTTTTTCTGATGAGAAAGCTGAGAAATTAGGGCATGAGCATCCTGGTGAGAATTAAGCCAAGTATGATATTGGTAGAAGCTCTTGGCATCCCCAAGAAACAGAAAGTGGACTCTGGGGGACCTAATCACCAAAAAAAAAAAATAGTCTTCCCTTTACTTTACAGTTCCTAAATAAGAGTCCTTGTGGTTTTTCTGTAGCGCTTCCTATTTTGTGTCCCCTAAATAGTTCAGTATTCTTATCATTCAAAGATATGAATCTCCCACCCTCAAAGTATAACCATCTCTGGGTTGAGCCACATGGAAATTTTGAGCAAGCCCAAACCCCAAAGCAGCTGAGTGCAGAACAGTGCAGAGGCAACAAAAAATCACAAAATATAAAAACTCTCATGTCCCTTCCCAGTGAATATTAACATTGGTGTACAGAAACACCAGAAATCTTCTTTCAGATCCCATTTGGGCTCTGGCATAGAGGTTTGTCCCCCATGAAACTGAAGGCTCAGTGGAAGCAAACCTCACTCACAGATCACTGCTGACTACAGAGGAACAGCACAAAGCAAAGGACAGCTTCTCCAACCCATCCAATCCCAGGTCCTGGGGGCCTGCAGGAGCTGGACAGAAATGTACAAAATTGCAGGCAATGAGAGCAGACAATGTGAGAGTTTCCAAGGGCAGCTGCTTCCATTTGACTCTTGAACTTTTGTTTCTGTTTTAGAAGCAAATCAAACCTGTGTGTTCTATAAGCAGCCAGAGCATCCTCCAGCTTTGTCAGGCTCCCCCCAAAGTTGTGCAACCAGAGTGTGGATAAGATGCTGTTTCAAATCCCCCAAGTTTAGGGCCTTTATAAGTTGCATCCCCATCCTTCCCATTATTTAGAGCAGCCTGAAATGTGCTTTAAATTACACAGTGAAATCCTTTCAAATGGCTGTGACACTCCCTCATTTAACCCTGCCTGTTTAACACCATTTTAGAATGATGCCCATTGCAAGGTCGGAAATACTTCACTCAAGTATTTCTCCTTTTTTTTTTTTTTAAATTTTTTGACTGGCCTAGAAGAACTGACAACATTCCTGTATGCCTGATGTCGGAGGACACATAAACACATCCCCTTGTACACATTTAAATTACCTCTAAGATGGAACAGAAAAAGTTCTGTCTTAAATCTGTCTGGTCCCATTAGTGCTTGTCATTTTTCCTGAAAACTAATCAGGCTGTTCCTGTCAAAACAATGGTTTTGCATTCAACCTGCAAGCAAATTTTAGGAAGAAAGAAGCAAAAATTAGATTAATTTTCAGACACCTACTAAGTCTTAAAGCAGCAATTCTGTGCATCCTCGCCCACCTGGCCGGTGCTAAAACATGAAATTGATGGGTCTGAAATGCTTTAGAATGCAAAGTGCTTGATCGTGACTTTTTTTGGTTAAATACTGGCTCAAATGCAAATGGAGGTGGTATGTCAGCTATTGCTGAGTTTTTACACTGCATTTCTTCAGAGAAAAAATTCATCTTTTGTAGAAAATCAACACCTGCAACTCCACTCTGAACTTGCTCATCTCCTTTCATCCTACAAGAATGTCAGATTATCTGCAATTATGTATCCAGTAAATGTCTCTAAAAAAGGGGACACCTCCATCCAGTAATGTGAGGACAATGCTTTTTGCATCTTGTCATCTCAAGAAAATACATGCAGCCCATCATAAATGTCTGCAAATGCTTTTTACTGATAAATATTCTGTATTAATTTCCACTATTCTGATAAAATGACAATGAACACAAGCACCAATTTCCACCAGCACAAAATGAGGTGTTGAAACTCAGAAAAGCTGATTTATATATGTACAAGATAGAGAAAACAACCCTCAAATGTAGCCACTTATTGACCAATGGAGGGGAAAAAAATCCATTTCCACTAGAAGGTTATGCTTCTGCTTTGGCATTATCTATATCAGTAATGGGCTGAAGATGGAGAATTTCTTTACAATATTTCCCCAATTAAGAGAAAGAAATTTCTGGGAGATCTGTCCAGCAGGATTACTGGACTCACTTGGTAAAACTAAATTACTTCATTGATCCTAGCAGACATCCTGCTTCCTTTGAAAGTCCATGTGAGAGGGAGGCATAAAGGCTGAAAAATTGAAGCCTAGATGTAGCTGAAAAACAGACTAGAAGGCTTGATTATATTTTCCATCAAGTTACCCTGGTTTATTGCATTGCAGCCCTGGAGAATTTGATTAGCAATTTCTCCTCTTCATTCATCCTCATGTCATCTGGATTTCAGACCTCTGATCCGTATCTGCAAACATGTAAACGCAGATCCCAGCTAGGTCTTGTCACTACCCACTCCTGACATACCAGGATTTAAGTGCCAGAAATTCCACTTTATTTCTGGTTAACTGGTGCAAGTTCCCCATGGGCAGAAATAAGGGAAGCCCAGGGCAAACCTGGACTGCACTCAAAGCAAGGTGCGTGAAGCAAGTTTATATATATTTTGGGTGTGGAGTTCGCACAGAATGATAAATTGCCTCTAAAAAAATGGAAGATTTAAAAGTTAATTTATGACTTGGCTTTGACACGTGTCCTGTCCTTAGGTTCGTGCACCTCACATGGGCTCCATCAGGACTTTGATGCCCACCAAAATGTGCTTCCCAGCAGCAAGGAAGATAAAGAGATCAGTCCCCTGGTAGCACACACCATCCCAGAGCAGATGCTGTGATGGAGGTAGTGAAAAATGTAAATTTGAAGTGCAAATTTAAAACAGCTTTTTTTAAAAACGGCTGTTTTTTAAAATAAAAAACAGCTCTATGGGGTTATCTGGGGTGCTAACAGCAAAAGCCAAGGACTATCATCAAGTAACGTTGTTAATCACAGCTTATCTTTGCTTGCCACACATCTCTTTTACAAGATAGAAAAAGGACAAACTTCTCTACATCCTCTGTCACATGGATGCAGAGGTTTGTTTTTTTTTCCTTTTTTCAGGCCATTTCAGAGATTTATACAAAAATTGGGCTTCCATTTCTCCTAAAACTTTCCAGTAGTACCTTTACAACCCCACCTCAGCAGCATTACTGGTATCACCCCGCACCAAAGACAAACCAGCTCCCTTAAAACCATGTGGATGTAAAAGTTTAGCCTGTTAGGTTACAAAAAAAGCTCCATCCCCAGTTCCCCTTGGATCTGGGGCTGCTCTCATGAGAGGGAGGTGTGGAAAGCCCAGGGGGTTCTCAGCTGTACAAAACCCCAGGAGGGACCAGGAGCAGAGCAGTTTTTGCAGGTGCTTGGCTGCAGGGAGCATTTGCTTTGCAGAGCCCAAGAAATCACTCAGGAAGGGTGGATCGGGGTTCCAGCATCTGCTCCGGGAGAGGGGAGCTGGAGGGCTCCGAGCACGAGCGAGCTCTGTGCCAGCAGATGGCACCGGGAAACCATAAATCCATGATCTGCAGGATGCAGGATCGCAGTTGCTCCTGCTGCCTCCAGCCCTGCAGCGATCCTTCACTCATCCTGCCTGCACAGCCTTAGATAAATTCACTGATAAGTGTAATAATTCTGCACTAACTCGTGCACAGGGCTTTTTCTGCTGCAGCTCCATTTATTTCCTTCCTGCCCTTGCAGTGGGAAGGCTGATAATAGCCACGTAGAGAGGGAAGAAAGGAAGTAGAAATTCAGTAGGCTGCCTGTTGATACATAGAAAAAGTGGCAAAAATATGGCAATGGCAAATATTCTCTTCAGCCAGACCAGCACTCTGCTCACTTGTCTTACTGCTGGAAACATGATGTGAATTTGGTCTCAGCATACCTACATATACACGCAGGTGGGGAGATAGTAAATATTGTGGTTGAACTTTAATTCAATTGTTTTTCTTTATTGCATTGTATCTAGGCACTTTTCCATGAAATTTCCTCTCCTGTTTATCATATCATAGAGCACCTGAAACTCAGCTCACATTTCCACAACCTTCTCAGAAAAATGACACCATTTACTGGCAAAAGGTGGGCGGGAATCATAAGTACAACAAATGTTTTGTTTCTGACTGTCGTCCCACATCGAGAGGCCAACAAAATCTCTAAAAACTGTTCCCAGCAGTTGCTTCAGAGGCTGGGATATGGGAAAATGCTGCCTTGGTGACAGCAAAGTGAAACACTGGGGAACAGAAAGGAGCAGCTGTGATTGCAGGGCTAAGCCTTAGCCACAAGAAGCTGAATTTACAATATCCCTGAATTTCTGGATTTTACCCATTCCAGGTACTGCTCTGTAGTCTTCACCTCCAAATCATATAAAGTTTCCTCCAAATCTAAGGCCTTCTCCTCACGTTACTATTTCCTTCTATAGATTATTGAGAGGGCTTCCAGTTTTAAGGCCAGGAATATTTACATTTGCTGTACATACCTCCTTCCAGAGCCATGTCTTGGGGCTTTTAGGAGTGTGCCTGAGCAAACATGACTCTTTATATAGACTTCAAGAAGAGGTAACTTGAGTAAACACTGTGCGACTTAAAACCTTGAAAGCTAATATTTGGCAAGCTCTTGTGTTCACAACTTTGGAAAGGCTCACCTCAGGAAATAAAGCAAGAATATCTTCTCCTTGAAGAAAAAAAAAAAGGAAAAAAAAAGTCAGAGTGGCAAATCCACGCCCAGGACTAACAGTGGAATTCCTGACCATACATTATCCTATTCTGGGAACAACCATACTCAGATGCTGGTTTTATAGAGCCAGATTTTACAGATGCATACCCCCAGAACAAGACTTTCAAGAGGAGTCTCTGTATCTGCCTGATCTGTATGGGAAAGTTGCCCCAAGGCTTGTGAAAAAGCTGAATATGGGCACAGCAAAAGCAGGAAGACTGGAAGCAGCCAGGGACTGACTTTAAAAACAACAACTACAAACCCCTAAACAAACAACAAAATAAAAAAACAAAACAAAACAAAACAAACAAAAAACCTCAACACCTCACACCCAAAAAACTGAAAACTGAGCACTTGACTTGGTGGGGAAGTAGCTGTGAGTGTATTGCGGTCTGTAAAGAGCTAAGGTTTTAGCGCTGGGACACTCCCAATTAATTAATTTATGTCTCTCACAGCTTTAGCAGATGCTTTAGAAAAAGCTGCATCCCTAAAGACAATCCTGAGCTTTTTTGCAAACTCCTAAAATTTCTTTGCTCTTCATCTTAGCCCACTACTGCAACAAAGCTCTCACTTCCGTATATTAGTAATAAGGAGGGAGGCTCCCACATAAGCAGTGCTGAAACATTTCTTCCGTCTTCCACACAAAGTAATTCAAAGATCAGCATCATCTCCCACATTTCAGCATGAAAACTAAGGCACAGAGCAGGGAATGGGCTGTGCCAAGCAGGCTGGCCAGCAATTTGTTTAGCAGATCTTTCTGATTACCTCAGCTGAGCATTGGCTTGCACCCACAGTAACTTTGAAAAGAAGCAAAGTCCAGTTACCATTCTTTTGCCACTGCTTTCGAACTCCTCAGCAGAAAAGGAACATAAAGATCATTTTCCCAAGAGGATGATGATAGCAGGATAGAAACAATGCAGTAAACACAGTTCCCTTAAGTCATCAGCCACGTGGGGGTGAGGCTGGAGCTGAGGACAAAAACATGGAGGGAGCAATGTCAGGGCAACACCGAGCTGACCTTGGCACCAGCAGTGTGCCTGGAGCTCTGGGCTTTGTGGTTTTCTGAACCCTAAGCCTAAACCTAACCCTAACCCTAACCCTAACCCCAAGCCTAACCCTAGGAATAACCCTAGGTGTAACTCTAACCCTCAGTGGAGCATTAAAAGCCACATGTAGAAACAAAATTTGCAAAATTGCTGCATTGAGCTCCATAGAGTTCTTGGGGATTAATTTCTCACACATGCAGGACCGCATATTTATCTGATTTTTTTTCCTGGTCTTGAAGACACTTTGAACAGAGTTCCAGTTTTCCCAGTATTTTTTTAGGAGCTATTGTCAAGCTGCTGGTGGTTCTTTGGTGCAGTGAATGGCACTTCCATGGGGACACTGTGGGCTAACACAGCCAAGAGCACTCTGCTGAGGGCTGTACTGGGGCAACACAAACTATTGCAATGCCACATCTTTGACAGGCTCTACAGGGACCCTCACAGATGTTCTGGGAGCTATTTTGCAGCAACAGCTTCATTAGGAGAAATCAGCAGGAACTCTGCACTCCACTCTCCTTGCAACCTGCCACATTAGAGCTGTGATAAATCTTAATTTTCTTTGTTGCATCTGTGACAGGAAGAGATGAAGAGATGATCGTATGGAAACACTGTAAGAATCCCATGTGTAGGTATTTGTTTGCAGCACTCACTGTCATTCCCCAGAGCATCCAGCTTTGGAAAGTGAGAAGTGATCTCCCGCATCACAAACAAGCCCACACCATTTTTATTTGGGCACTTCAGATAATGGTAGCACAACCCTGCTCATGAGCAGAGGCTCTAATCCTTTCCAACCTGCAATAATGAAGCACAGCAGCAATGAGAAAAAAATCTCTATGCATGCAGGTATTTGGTTAAGCACAAAAAGGTCCTGGCATCTCTCCAGCCCAAATTGCTCTTTCCTTTGATGCTGGATTCCATCTACCTCATGTAATGGCCCATTGGTTTGGCTGTCAGCAAGAACTGGACCTGAGGCACATACCTCTGGAGGTAGTTGACTAATCCAATTAAGTGGAAGCAACAGAAAGTTGAGATCCTTCTTGTATTCCGGACATGAGTGGGAAGGAGGCATAAACAAGGGAATTTTATTTACTGAAAGAAGTTAACTCAATAGTTTAATTTGGGAACCTTGCCACAGACAATCATGGAAGTGATTTTACTGTTATAATTAATAACTTTCCTTCAGCTTATCTCCACATGTTTTCATGGTAGCTGGTATCACTGCTTTGATTTTACAGGAAATCAAAGACAAATGAAATATCCTCTCAAAATTTCTTCTTCCTTCCAGGCCAGTAGCAGAGCCTGGAACAAAAATGGATCTCAAGAAATACCTGTAAGTTTAGATCCTGCCAGGCTCACCTAATCCACTTCCAAGTTTGTGTTCAGACAAGCTCTTCAGAAGTTGTTAAATAAACCCAAAGAATTTCTGAATTACATCACTTATCCACACTTGTTCCGATGCAATTCCTTTTGCAGACCAATTTGGTATCCCTTTTCCCCCCATCTTTCTTTCTGCAATTATTGCAAAGCCACCCATGTGGTGCCTGTTTCATGGTGAACTGGATTTTCTTAGCTGGCCCCACTCCTTCCCTAAGCAAGAGCAGCCAAGCTCCAAGTGTCCTCTCGAGCTCAAATTTGTAGAATCACAGGATGGTTTGGGCCGGAAGAGACCTTAAATCTCATTCCAGCCCCGTGCCATGGGCAGGAGCAGCTTCTCTGGGTAATATCTGCTAAGAGCAGTGATTGTTTGGCTCTGAAAAAACGTAGAGAAAAATAGCAGTTTCTGCTTTTCATGGATGTACCTTTTTTACCTTGTCACTCAATGCAAGTTGTCATTGATACACTTGAATTTTTTGCCTGCCCATTCCTTCTGGCAGCACTAGGTCCAGTTTCCCTCCTTGTCCAAGCACTGGAAAGGAAAAGGAACTGGTTGAACGCCAGAGCAAGATGCATTGCTTAGCAGGTACCCAAACAGGGTCCCACTACCAACTGCAATGGTAGCTGACCTCTCCACTGCATCCTAAGGGAAAATGCTGGGAGCACCAGGAAACACCAAAGCAGGCCTTGAACTGCCACATTTTTTTCTGAAGACTTCTTTATACAGAAAACCAGTGTCCTAAAATCCCACACAGCCTCACTGCCCCCTTGGAGGCAACAGGATTTCAGTAAACAGCCACTTCACCTCAATCCCAGCTCCCTCTGTCACAGCCTACCCCAAACACTTCTGTGTTAGAGTTCACTGTCACCAGCTTTTCAACAAAAGACACCCCAGCAGCTTTGAGGCCTGACAGTTCAATCTCTATAGGATAACTAGTACAGCTCCTGTGTGTTTGTAGGGTTTTTAAAAATTTATCAAACTTGAGTGAAGTTTTACCATAGGAAAAATAAAACTTGAGATCAGTAGAAGCTTCATATCAGATCAATAAACAGTAACACAGGGCCTGAACAGGAAATTCCTCTCAATAGGGACTTTTAATAAACAACAGAAATTCACATAAATCTATCACCATCTTTATGCCCTCACACTTCTGATTCTGCCAGGGCAATCCACAGCCATCACTGCAAATATTTGACTTGAACAAACTAATCCAAAGGATGGGGAGATAAGCAGCAACCACAAAAATCTGCTAACACACACAGGTAACCTGAGAACTGAATTGCAGCTGCATCTGCAAACCAAATTTTACATTTGGTAAATGACCTACATTCCCCATGACCTATATTTTGACATAAGCCCCAGAAATTTGGGGAGGATTCTTGCACAGTATTTCTGCAAAAATTCTGTAACTAATTATTCAGTCATCCTTGGCCATAATCTTGGCATTTATGTTCGGAGTTTATGCACACGTAGAAGAGCTGCACACAGGGCAAATTTGAATTTCACATTTTGGACTCTGGCGCAAAAGATTCTCAGAAGGAATATTGCAAAATTTTCATACCACCAGCCTTTCTCTCAATATTTATTGCAGAAAAACTGGGCCTAGGGTTGGGAATAGCAGATTAATTTTCTGTGGACTTGTCCTGCACTTACTCCTCCAAATACAGCCACATTATTTACCTAAAAAAAAATTAAAAATATGAGCCTTAGTTGTGCAAAATATTTTCTCTGCTTTCATCTTGCTTTAACTCTATTAGAATTTCTGGGGTCTAGGCAATTATCCCCCAGGAGAAACTCTTCCAGCACATAGGGAATATATGATATTTCTGTATGAGGAGCAGCTGCCACTGCATGGGGGCACAGGGCACCTGACTTTGCAGAAATGTTCAAATTTTCCTGAAAAATTTTACTGGAACCACCCCAGCCATATCTCTGAGCTCACCTTTCACTCTCAAAATCCATTCTCTTCAGCTATCCCAGCTCCCTAAGAATGACTTGGCTTCTGGGTTGGGATTACCCTGTTTGACCAAAATTTTGCTCAGCCTATTTTGGCGATATTGCTCATTAAAGAATTTGTTTAGAGAGATGGGAAAGAATCTCCCTTTTCTTTGTTTTTCAATGAATCCAACACAGCATAACCCCGAGCTCTTTTCTGTGGCTGAAACCAGCCAGCACAGGTAGCCAAGATGAGCTGGCAGGCAGCACATCCCCACTCAGTAAATACACATTACTCACCTCACAGCAGCCCAACTCTTCATTTCAGCTTTCAAGCACTAATTAATGGCAACAGCGTGAAAATGTAATCTATGATCCCTCTATAAGCTGTCAAGTGTTTACAGAGGGGAAAAAGGAAAGTTTTAACAGAGTTGGGCAAAGGCAGCTCCCTCTCCACACCCAAATTTCTGCTTGGCCTCACAAAAATCTGCTCTCATTTCATTTCTATCACCACCACATGTTTACTCCAGAAATTCCTTGGTGGGAAGTAAAGGACTGAGACAGTGATTTTAGCAATAGGAGTAGGCTCTAACTTTCAGATTTCATAGATCCATTCCTTTGGATGAGCTAACTCAGTTTCTTTGTCCTTCTCCCTGCAAGGCCTGAAGGGGGAAAGTCATTGAAAATTCAAGAGAAGAGGAAAAAGTAGTTCTGGCCTTGCCTTTCCCACAAACAGCTGTGCCAATGCATCCGTGCCTGGTCCAATTCTCAGCAGACAGGGATTTGCAGCAGACAAATCTCCTCTACTCTGGCACTTCACTGGCAGCCTCACCAGGACTCACAGCCCAAAGGCTGGAACAAACCATCCCAATTAAACCACTGTCACCCCTGGAGAGATTCCTTTCTTTGAAGGGAGAAAACAGGATCCAATTCCACTGGCAGCAAAGCTGGAGTCTTTGCCACAAATAAGCAGCCAGCCTTTTTCTCTGCAGGTGCCAACTTTGCCCCCAATGTACTCAAAATTCAGCTTTTTTTCCCTCTTGTTCTGTCATCACAACTCACTGCCAGTAGCACTTTATCTCATCCCATTTTATGGGTCACATGTGCAGCACTGTCTTGTTCAAATTATGAAGGCACAAACACCACCTGCCACTGGTTTGTGGGTTGTTAATCTGCCTTATCTGAGTTCAGGTAATCCCTGTGCCATTTCCTAAGCACCAAAATTCCATTATTTGTTAGTTTTACCCAAAACTCCATATTCTGAAATCTTGTGGTTATGAGAACCCTGAGTCTGATTTAAAATAAAAGTAGAATCAGCAAATTACAGAAATTACTTCTAGTAACATGAGTGACTCTGTGCTAAGACCAAAAATAATTTAAGGCAAAAGGAAGAAATGGGGAGAAACCACCAGAAGAATATGTACTGCAGTCCAGACTACAACGTAAAAATAAAATCCAGATACAAGGTAGTTCAGCCTAAGGTTAATTCCCATTGAAGTTTCCAAACCCTGCTAAGGGTATGTTTGCCTTACATTCATATCAGCACAACTCATTGAAACAGTACCACTGAAGGCCACAGGATCAGGCCCTGAAAAATAAATAATATTGAACTGTTCAGGATTCCTCTCTTTTCTCCTTTGCCTGGATTTCCTAAGGCATTTATCTGGGATCAGTGCAATACACCCTGATTTCCAGAAATATACATTGGACACCCAATACATGTATTTTCTTCCAGATGTGGTAAAATCATGCCTAGAGAATTTGGGGTCAAAGCTCATTCCAGCAGGAGTGCCCCCTATTCATGGATTCTCCCACATTCCCTGCGTGCACCTCACTGAAAGTACCTTTAGCATTTTCAGTCACCTTTACAGGAACCAGTCCTCCAGCTGAGTACATTTCCAAAAAGGAACAAAGACACATTTACCCAAGCAAAAGAAATATTTGAAAACTCAGATGATTAAATACAGCCTGCTGCTCATTTTACCTCTGTGGTCTTCACTAAGTACCATAAATCCTGGTTTCCCTTTGAGACAAATTGTCACATTATAGCCCTGCTATACAGGCGAACACACATTCCTTGCTATAAAGAGAAGGAGAGAAATCCATGCCAGATTAGGACATATGGAATCTCTGTTTATGAATAAATCATTTTTAAAACCTCCCTCTTTCTCTCCTTCCATGAGTCATGTGAGAATTGCTTAAAGTGTCCTGTCAACAATAGTTTATTTACATACAGAACTAATTAGCATTATGATGGCAGATTGGAGAAGCAGGATTATAGCTGGGAAACAGCATCAAATGAGTGATGCCATTTTAGGAAGGTTGGGGAATGGAGGTTTGCAGATCTCCAGCCCAGAATTTGATAAGTTGGCCACCTTACAAGGATGTCAAGATGAAACTAATTTTTAACACTGCTTCCATTACTGATAATATTACTTCACAATTAAAAGCCTGAGTCCTAATTTGTATTATCTTGATTTTTTTTGTAATATACATTTCAAAGTAGAGCCTGCTCAGCTTCTTTTGCTTGTAGTCCACTTTCTCAGTTCATATCTCAGCACCACAAAATTGAATTTAGATTTCCAGTACTTCAGATCCATTAATGATTTTTAAAAGCTTTAAATGCCCTAAAACATATATATTCTCTATTTGAAGATTATTTAAAGTCAGCAACTAAATTTTAAACTAAATTAAATTTATATAGCCTCTTTAGGTTACTGAGCATAGTACATACAGCTACTCTGGGACTTGCATAGACCTTTCATCATTAATAAGTGGAACAAGATAATGACACGCTCCAGTAGCTCTTAGGGGTCTAAAAGTTATCAGCACATAACCTGTTTTATAATGCAGGAAGAAATCATCTGTGCTAGAGCTGGGCGTATAACTCAAATAAATTTCCATAAATATATAAACACTGTGAAATGAATTAATGTGATGTGCAGGCTTTTCATTGCAGAGCTGCTAATGTGTTTGCCCATTAATTTGTCAGGAATGTTCACTTTGATTTGCTCCATTTACCTTAGGAGGATGTTCAACAGCAAAACAACAGTCAAAAAGGCAAAATTAACCTAAAGAAGGGCATCTTAGGTAAGTGTTGCTGAATTTGCTCTGAAAGGTCCATGCATAGATGCCGGCCCATTTAAAAAGCCAAATGCAGAAAGAGGAAGGGCCATAAACTGCTTTAAGCTCTGGAGAAGACCTCTGACTCCGCACACACACTTGACTAATAGAGATGCCTCCTCTTTTGCTCCACAAAGAGAGGGTCCCCTCTTCCAAGCTTCTTTTTGTCTTCTGTTTTATTCTTTTTGATCACTCCTCATGCAGTCACTCTGCTTCCATCTTGCTGCCTCCCTTCTGGGTCCAGACCTCCACACCAGCAGTGACAAAGGGCTTTGGCACTCAGAAGGCTCTGGAGAACTTCCACATTATTTGGAATTTTAGTTAATAAGTGCTTCCTGGCTGGTTCCAGGTTTCCCTGGGATTATTTCCAGCAATATCCAGACTGTGATGGACAAGTTTTCCCTGCAGAGCTTCACAAAGCTCCCTTCAGAGGCAGAGTGGCTCTGAGAGAGGGCACAGCCTCCCTGCCCTGGGATGGAGCCCCACGGCTCCTGCGGCTCCCTGGAGTCAGCAGGAAGGAGCCCTTTGCTGGTAGATGGCTCTCTGCTCTCTACAAGGGATAAAACACTGATTGCTCAAGCCTTCTGCACCCCTTTGGATGGACAAAGCCACCTACAAGAGCTCTTCAGCTGCTGCAGACCCTGGCACAGCTGTGACAGTCACAACACAATAGGATCACTTTGCTTTCTGTCCCTCTTGAATCACCCACGGCTTTCACACCTCAGGGGGTTTGCAGAGGGACCTGCCAGGTCCCCACACACCCAGCCTGGGCAGGCAGGTCCACACAGCTGACTTGGCTGTGACCAGCCCTGGCACAGGATCAGGGGCTGGAAAAGCAGAAAGCATGGCCAACCTTAGGAACAAGCAAGAGGAAACCTGCACAGCCTTGGGCATCTAGAAATGGTCTGAAGAGATATTAGATAAGCACAGAGTATTTTTGCCACCTGAACAACTTCTCTGTTTGGCACAGCTGTTTGCATTTTGGGGTGTTTTGTGAGATGGTTTGAGGGAGTTTTTTGCAAGCATGTTCCTAATATTTACTCTTGTTTTGATTTTTCCAGTTTCTGACAATTTTCAATGGTTAGCAACAGCTGAGCAATTACAACATTTGGACCTGGAGAAGTTGCATTGCTCAGAAGCCAAAAGAGGAAGTTTTAGTCTTGCTAAGAACTGAATTTGATAGCAATGAGCGACAGAGCCCTCAGCCCAGCACCATGAGCATTTCAGTGGGCATTGTAGGACTACTCTGCCTTTTCCTCAGTGAAAGAGGAGTGGCACACGAGCCCTGGGCTGGAGGCAACACAAAGGAAAGTGGGAAGGGCACTGCCAATCCTTACTCTCCAGCTTTGGGGTCTAGAAGGTGCTAGTAGATCCTGCCATCCTGCATCTAGTAAATGTTGCCATTGGGTATAGGAATGGGTGCAAAGAAAATGGAAAAAAATACTGGGAACCTCAATAAAGCATTTCCAAAGCCTGCCAGGTGAGATTTTCACACAAGTTGACAGAAACAAATGCTCTTAAAAGGTCCTTCCTTCCCAGCACCCCACCACGATCCATTTGGAATGGCAACTACCTCAGATTCTCCCTCCCGAAAGGAGATGCCAGCAATGCCCTACAGCCAGGTCTGCCCAGCAGGTATGAGGCAGATGTGCTGGGCTGTTTGCCTTGCACATTCCCCAAAACTGATATTTCAAACTTCAGCTTCCACTTATTCACATCTTCGGAGAGATATCTTTGTTCCTTTGCTCTTGGCATTTTGATCTCCAAACACTTGAATAAGAAGTGCTTTGGTTGTGTTAGGATGAGGGCAGCAGGGATCTTGTCCTGTCACTACAGCACATGCCCTTGGTATACAGGAGGCTCTCAGCGAGTCAGGTTTCACTCCTGACATTGGGTTTTCTGTGTGAACCATTCATTTTGCTGAGTTGGCATTTATAAACCCTCCCCCTTTCACCATTTGAAATCCGAGACAAATATAAGCTTCAAGTCCTGACTTTTTTTTCCCCCAGAAAGCTAAGCTGGTGTTTACATGTGGCCACCCAAATTCCAGACCAAGCTGCTGAAACCCCGTTTCACTGTTCACAAAGCATGTAAGGTCTGGCTAGTGCTGGTTCCCACATTCCTGATCCAGGCAAGCTGGATTAAAGTTCCTCCCTCACAGCCTGCACCTCTCCTCCATGCATCTAAACTTACAGGGATGAATCAACACAAAGGAAAGCCTGAACAAGTGCAAACTAATTTTCCTGCAAATTTAAGTGCAGGATAACCTCCCCTCCCTGGCTTTCTCCCCATCATCCAGCTGTGCCCATAAACCAGAGCCTGACGAACCAATGCAGGAGTTGAAGGCAGCTATTAAATCTGCTCCCTGGAGCTTTAACACTTGGAGCAATTTGTAGTGGAATTATTCTCCCAGCTCAGTTTGCAAACCACCTCCACACAGGGTTCAGTGCTGGGGTTGAGAAACCTGCTCAGTGCCAAACCCACCTCTCCAGAGGAGGGGCTCAGATGGGCATGCATCCCCACACTGCCAAGTTCAGCCTCTTCTTCTTGAAACACGTTATTGTTAGTGTTAGCTAATCTGTGAGATATGCCAACTGTCTGGCAAACAATTCCAGGCAGCATTGTTTGTTTAGGATAGGACTGGGCTCCCTTAATCCAAATTAGATTTTTTTTTAACTACCTCAGCCAGGAATGTCTGAAGGTGTGTTGGACTTGAGAAGGCAGGGAAACAGCAAAACAGGCCACAAGCTTAGAGCTTTATCAGGGTTTGTATGTGTTTCTTTTTTTAGTTATTACCTTGCCTCCACTTTAGATTCGTTGGGAAACCAAAACCAAAGTGTTCCTGTATACCAAATTCTCCTTATCACCACAGAATGGAGGCACTGATTTGTTTTGCAGCAATGGCCTACAGAAACCAGACTGTTTGTTGTTTGGGTTCTCTTGTTTGTGGTTTTTTTCTCCCTCTCCTCTGGAGGGCCCTCAAACACTTTACTGGTGAGCACTGGAAAAGTGGAAAGAGAAGTCCATCAATTCTCCAGCTCCACTTTCATTGCCACCACTGCTCCAGAGAAAATGCAGACCCTCCAGTCTCAGTAATGATCAGAGAATGAACTGGCTGGTTCCTCAGCAGAGCATCGACCTGTTCCAGAGCCCTGGAGCCACCTGAATCCCACTTCCACAGATATTCCTGTTCAGATAACTACACCAAGCATCCCAACAGCTCAGCCTTGGCACATGGAAGTTCACAAAAAGCCCAGGCAGCTGAAGAGCTGTTGGTTTCTCTCTTGTCCTGATATTGCCAAGGGAGGGGAATAAATTGGGACGTAGTTGAAATGTGCTGGAGCACCTCTTGCTTCATCCCCATGAAAAGTAGCCAACCTGGGAAACCTCTCACAGCCAAAAAACATAGACCAGGCTTCAGCTGCATATCAGCAAAGTGCTTTAATCAATTCCTGGGTGTCATTTTCCCCAATTCAACCTCAGCTTTTTTGCATTCACATCATTCTGCCAAGGCAGAATCACATTTACTGCCAAGTCAGTAAAAATACACCTACACTTGCTTCCTTCACAATCCACAGCATCACTGCAGGTGTTTCTCTTAACCTCAGGAAATCTTTTTACTAGAAAACTGTGTGGAATTGTTAAAGAACTTTGTTCACCAAAAGTCGCATCATAAAATACAAAGCTCCAGCTAGTCCCTGAGCAGCCTAGTGCCTTGAAGAAGTGAAGCAGAAACTCACATAAACCTTGAGCAAGCACACACCAGGGAAAACTGCCCTGAAATTGCCATCCAGGATCTGCCTGTTGAGACAGGGTGAAGGTTCTGTGCAAAATGAACTTGCATTTATTTGGAAATAAATGACAAATGGCTCCATTTGTCTTTTATTCTCTCGTTAACGCCAACTGGGGATTATTATCCTTGCAGTGCCTAAGGCTTGCAGATGAAGTGACCTCTTCATCTGGACAGGATTTCCTTCATTTGGGGAATACCTTTCATCAGCCCATGCAGCCTTTTCACCTGTACCTTTGACCGAATACTTGCTTCTCAAGTAATTTTGAAGAGTTTGCCAATTGAGTTCCATAGCTGGGACTTAACTACACAGCTCTGGGGCAAGGAGAACTCCTGTGAATGGTGCTTGACAAACAAGATCCACAATATAATAATTAATTCCATAAGTATGAGCTGGGGCACAAACTCCATAAAGAGACAGTCTGAGGTATCATTATTTCTGTTTTAGCCACGTCGAGCCATTTATCTGGTGCCTCTGCTTTCCTTCCTCCCTCAAAGTGGAAATGATTGGCAGGATGAACAAATAAAACAACCCAACACTGTAAGAGCATGAAAATGTGATTTTATCATTTTTTGCATTATCAGTGATATTTGTTATGGATTGTTTTAATGGAGTTTTCATTCTATTTTTATAAAATCTAGATATTTTAACTCTCATTGCACACATCTGGAGGAAGAACAGGGAATGAAGATTCTCTGCGATGTAAATTATGTGAAATATCAAGATTTCAAGTAAAAAGGGGTACCTTGGAGAAGGAAATTATGGTGAATAAAAATTTCAGGGTGCTGTCAACAAGAATATGTTCAAAGAATAGAAGTTCACACTATTCTCCTTGTTATACCTCTGCAGCAAATGTGGTTATGTGTATTTTTCCATTTCATTTCCTCATGCTTTTCCCTTTTCATACCTCACTCCAGCTGTTAATTTTCTCTCTCCCCTCTTACATTTAGCTTATGTTCATAATTAACTGTTTCTGTAGTAGATTATAAGCAAAAAGAAATGGAGACTGCATTCAAATATTTGACTCTCAATAGGAAATATATCAGTGGAATAATTAATATGCTTAATCCTAAAAATTCTGTTCTCATGTTTAAATCAAAAAGTTAAGACATTGTTTCATCCCATTTTTAACAATATTTTCACAGTTTTCTTTTCCAATGAGGAGCAATATATTTCCATGCTGGAACCAGGGAAAGAGGGAAGGTTGCTCTTTGGATGGGATTATATTTGTTTCTGTTCCTTTCATTGTCCCAGTCATTAACTCCAAAATCCAGTAATTTAATCTAAAATTAAGCTGTGTTTCTTGTGGGTTTTTTGCCATGTACCACTTACCCCCAGCCCAAGGTCTGTGCAGTGATCTGAGATGTGTGACATCCAGTGAGATCACACCAGCATTTCTGCAGCCCTGGACCTCTACTTACACCTGATTTATCCTGCAATCAGCAGGAGGAAAAGCTTCAGGTACAGCAGAGAAAGGAGAGAGAGGCAAGAATAAACTCAGGAAACATGGCGAGTCACCCAAAATGCTGCAGATAATGATTTAGACCTGGCTGAAATGAGGTATTAATTTCTCAGTGTTGTTTTCATTCTTTCCTTCAGATTGCCTTAACCTGGGGCACAGACAGAAGAATTTCTTCCTTCCACTGCAGTTTCTCTTCTATCACAGAACACAGCAAAACCACACAAATGCTCTTTGTTAGAGTCATCTGAATAAATGGACAGGACATTTATTGTAGTTCTCCTTTAATAAATGTGGCTGCCTAAGACGTTTGCTCTACCCAGAATTACCCTCACACTGGGATTTTCTTCTCCCAAAAGTAAGCTCACGATGTTGGATCAGGTGGCTTCCAACAACTCCAAGAAGGACACACCTGTCAAAAAGGAGCTGTCATTGCAACAGATATAAATATCAATCTTTATTTTGTTTCAGGAAACACACCGTGAAGGTTTTTTTTGTCTCCATGTGAAGAACCACAAGCACCAAGATCTGTTTCATTTTCTTCCATTTTCACTCCTCAATTTTTGTTTTCCCCCTTTTGTTTTTCTCTTGAGAAAGCAAAGTTTACGTAGACAGAAAATCTGGAGAAAAAAATTGGAAAATATGTATTGTGAAAACTTTAAAAATTACACTTGAAATGAGCCATGTTTCTGAAGTTCGATTTTGATTTTTGTGGGTTTTTTTCCACTAGAATATCAAAATATATGAGGACAGTAAGTTAATAATGTTTGGACTATAATAGAATATTGACCTATTTTGCCTCTGAGAGAGTGGGGGAATAAATCTGGGAATACATCTAACTCACAGTAGATCCTGTTGCAGTCAGCTCTTTTCCTGCAGCAAAGGGGTGGGAAACAGTGGCCATCATTTTCATCATCATTATGATACACAGAAGTGTTAATCGTAATTATAGTACATGCCAGAGAGAGATGTGAAGTGCATTTTATTTCTCACAATATATCCTGGAGGTGCAAATTAGACAAAAATAGGATTAATTAAGCCTCTTTTGTCTGCACATTTCCATTCTGATTCTAGGCACTTTTAAATGTGTTAGAGAAAAATCATTAGCCATAGCGAGATACGTTTGTGACATAAAAATATATTTTTAAATTAAGTTTGTCTCAGGAATGCCTTTCATGCTTGACCTAGAGGATGTTCTAGGTGGTTCAGGAGAACTCTGGACCTGAGGTGTGCTATGCAAGGCTTTGTGCTGGGAGAAACAAACACTGAACCAAGACAAGCTGATTCTTAAATGAACACAAACATCTGTTAATTGTTTTCTGTGATATAAGGGTATTAGCAACTCCAGATCGAATAAAGGAGGACAGATAAACCTCTCTTGCTGATAACAGCCTGATTCCTGCACACAGAGGGTACAGAGGAACAACATGTAAACTGAATTTCCAGATATCAAACCATGGAAATCAGGGGGTGGGGGAAGCCTTTCAAAGGTGAGGAGATGCTGCTGCTTCTTGCTATGGTTGTACATATAGGTGTGACACCACTGACAAACAAACATTTTACATCAGTGCAATGATGAAGGGTTTTCTAGTGAAAATTAGTAGAGAGGAGACTGGAACCAAAGGAGTCTGGAAACAAAGACACTTCCATGCTCTGTAGTGATCTGAGAGAAGAGGAACTGGGATTTTGCCCTGAGCTGGGTTTATTGGGAAAAAACTGCTCAAAATGCTGCCTGGGAAAAGCCATTCTATTGAACTGAGATGTGAGAGTGCCCAAGCTTCTCCCTCATTTGGCTCTCTAGAGTCAACAGCAATATCTTGTAACATGAAGAGACACCAAGATCTAAATGTCTGGCTCACAGTGCCCAGATGTGCCCCATTAGCACCTCTCTTGCAGCTGCTCTGCCACTCTATGCTGAGAGCAAATAATAGCCTTTTCTTTCTCTCCCTCCATAAACCCATTTCCCAGATTTACTCGGCATTATTTTCCTTTGTTGAAACTCTGAGTCCAAGCCTGGGGAAGTTCACATCACATCTTGTCTTGGACTTTCCATCCAGTATCACACATTCAGGGTTTTCTTGTCCATTGGGGTGTTTGTGATGATTGAATGAACTCACCCTCAGTCAGCTTTGATTTCATTACAGCAAAAACACCCAGCAGGCCCTCATGAACCAGACTTCCTTCTTCTTCTTCTCCTCCTCCACTTCTTTCTAAGTCCCTTCTGACAAAACTAAGGACCCTTGGGCCATATTTCCTATTTATTTCACTGTCTGAAACTAATTTGAACAGATGCACAAAGAATGACAGTTAAACAGCTGAAAAATAGGTTTCCAACCCCTGAGGCAAAAGTTTAAACTATTCTCTTTTTTAATTTTTTTTTTTGCCCCTATCAAAACAGCCTGAGCAAACCCTGCTGCTGAGCTAATGGCTAGTTTAGAAATTGCTGTATTCTCGTGTTTTACTCTTTAACAAGGTTTAGAGTGAAGGCTTTGTGTTTCAGATACAACGACAAAAGAACTACAACACGAAGTAATTGTACATCACTGTCGGGTATCACCAGTCACAGAAGATTAAACCATTTGTGAAATGCTCCTATTTTCCAGGGCTGATGTAGCTTGTAAGCTGTTTTATTTCTTCATTACTGCTCTCCTTAAAGCTCACTCATGCAGTTCAGGCAATTCACAAGCAATAGGAACTCTAATCCTGCTGTCTTCTTTAAGATCTCATGGTACTTTCTGAAGAGAACCCTCACAAAGCAGTCTTCCCCCATCTAATTCTTCTCTCTTGATTTTCCTTTTTTTGTCTAAGAAACTGATCCGATTTTCTTCTGGGCTGGAGTTAACCAGAAGTGTTTAACTCCAGAGACAGTTGCATTACAGAAAGGGACTACTTTGTTCCTATGAAAATAACCTGAAGAAGAAATAAGAAAAGGTAAAATGTCCTTGAACACAGATTGTGCCATTAAAAGTGAACTATAACTTCATCAGAATTTGGAAACTAAAATATGAGAAATTTAAAAATATCCATTCTTTTATATTAAAATAATGCTGGGTCATGCTGTCCCCTCTTGCATCCTTCTAACAATTTAGGCAAGTGCTTCTGTGATCAGCTAGGAATCTCTGATTTTTCACTCTCTGTTTCATAGTCTTTTCAGGTCTCCAAGTGTAAACATCTGCTTGGATACTGAGTGTCACACAAATGCTTTTAACAGTCCTGAATTCAACTAAACAGCACTTTACTACCAGGGTGTTGAAACACGTTTATACAAAATATGTATACAAAATTTCCAAGAATATAAATGTGTACCAAAAACGCCTACAAAAATAATTGTAGGATACTAAGAAAAGCCAGAGAGGTCTAAAACCAAACATTTGCCATGAACATTTACCCGGTTCCACTTCTAACCACTAGCAAATGGGTAGAGAGACTCCAGCAACGCCTTTGTTTTCTTTTGATTGCTTTGTTTGGATTTTATTCTAATTAAAGACATCCAGAAAACTGCAGGGGGTTATTGGTCTCCAGAATATATTTAGAGTTCAGATCTAATATTGTTATTTATTTGTGGATATAAGAAGATAGAGCTGTTAGAGAACCACAGCCATTTGGGAAATGCACTGATAAACAAACATTCATGTTACATATGTGTGGTATCCCCACACACACATACGTAAGTGCGAATGAGAACATCTGAATATTAAAACAAATATTTCTCCTTCAGCTTTCCCACATGCTGCTGCAGAGCTGAGCCAAAAGCAGAGCAGAAGCAAGGGGCAGTGAGAACCACTCTTCTGGTTCTGCCAAGGCTGTGGCTTCTCCCCGTGCCCAAAGGAGCTGCATGTGACACCCTCCAGGTTATGGTGGCATCCCTGAACGACCAAAGACCAAACACCACAAGGCATGGATCAGGTGCCAGTGCCTGCTGAGGTATCTTGGTACCACTGCAATTATTCCTGTGCCTGGTCCTTTCCAGACACTCAGAGCTCACGTGACTCCTGCAACCTCTTTGGAAGTTAAAAGGACACAACTTATTGTTCTCAAAGGCAAATTTCTCCCAGGGATGCTGAAATCTCACTCCTGTCACCATCACCAGTGGAGCTGGTGCAGAGCAGCTCTGTTTGGCTTCCATCTCCCTCCAGGTGGGAGCCTCTTGGACCTCTGATGGAGGAGAGGTAGCAATGTAAATCTATCAAAAAAATCTATATACAATATATCTATATATAATCTATCTATAAATCTGCTTTCCTTAGTTACTTACCATGTGCCTGGGCTGAGCGTTCCTGGGTTCCCAGCACCAGGAATTAAATCATCACTGCTGCAGAGGCCTGGGGTGAGCCCTTCCCTGGAGACCAGGCCCTGCATCTCTGTGCTGGATCAGCATCTCAGATCAATAAGTTTGATTAGTCCTGACAGGAGATCCTAGAACACTCCTTCCAGTGAACACTAGAGACTAGCCCATACAGCCTTCACTCCATTTGCTGCATTTCATGCGCCGTTCCGCTCTCCACACATCTTGTAGCCACACTTCTCTTCCACTTCAACTCAAAAATATGCATGTTCAGTAGAAAAAAGACCTGTTCAGTTAGTTAGGTACTGTCTGTGACAGGGCAGTTTAGGTTAGTGTAGTTCCTTCCTCGTGCCTGAGCTTGTGCTCCTATAGCTAAATATCTGACAGCATCACAGGAGAAACACCAAGGCCAAGCTTCAAGTCACCTCAGAAAGAAGCTGTGCCTGAGCCGCAGGGCTGGAGCTGGTGGAGGGAAATCCAGGGCCTTGGAACCAATCCTGAAGCATTATTTCATCAGAACACAGCACACCTGGCAGTGCCTATGACTGGGTAAATGCCTTTCAATCTAAAGCAGCACAGCAAATTTGAACACGTCACCTCTCTGACAGGAAATCGATGCCTACTTTTGGTGTTCAGTTTCCAGATCAAATTTTCCCTTTCCCTTTTCCACTGCCAAGTCCCTGTCCTCCCAGTGGCTGCCTTCTGCTTACCCAGGAGAGTTTCAGAAAGGGCAGATGTGGAGGAAAATGATCATTGATGTTTGTGTCACAGTGAGGAGATAGAGGTTAATGACAGATTGGTGACAGCCCCCAGATGACAGCCCCCTGCCTGCACAATCATCCTGTGAAAGGGGTGCTGTTTATGGCACTCACTGGTCAGCTTTGCAGCCTGAAACACTTTGCAATACTGTTTTCAAAATCTTCATGCTGAGAGCCAACGAAAAGAAAGAAGGGACTCAAACACGAAACGTCTGCAAGGCTCATGACAGCAAAGTCTGTGCCAAAGAAATGTGGCATGTCTGAACTCCTCATCCTGAGAAGGCTGGGTTTTTTCCCTTCTCTCCCCCACTCTCTTTCTTTTCTTCTCTGTTTCCCACCACATCCTGAGGTTTGAGTCACTGTTGGTTGTACTTTTATTAACAATGAAACACAGAGACACCTTTCACAGCTGCTGAGCTGGTTTCTTGCTTGGAATTTGGCTTTCTATAGGTGAGCTGTTTGCTTTTGGAGAGTTCACACGTGTACACAGCCTCAGACTTGCACACAAAGAATGCTCCCTGTGCTCTTGCTGAAGGAAAACAACAGCCATGCACAGCAGGGTCTGTCTCTGGGGGTGGTGGCTGCTGCCCTGCTACCCTGGGGCAATCAGGGGATGCCAGACAAGCACTGCCAGCACAATTAGAGCCCTGCAAAATTTAAAAATAAATAAATAAATAAATAAATTTTAAAAAACCAAAATAAAACAAAACAAAGAAAACCACAATGGATACTGAGCCTTACCAAGATGCCAGATATGCCAGATACACTGAGAAGTGACAACAGCATCAAGATTAATGTTACTGGTTTGGGATTCTCACATGGAAAAATCATTTTAGAACAAGCTCTCATTTCATCCTGTTGCATTGCTCAGTCACAGGGGAATGTTATTACCTGGGCTGGAGCAGTGAGTGGGCTGAGCTGCTCTTCCAGAAGTGCATCCTGCTGCTACCTGGCACAGCATCCCATCCCCACATGTGCTGATACCTTTCAAATCTGGCATGTTTCCGTGGAATTAAAGAACTTGATTAACTTTCCTTCTCAATATCCCTTCTTTGTCCTCAATGAGCACTCTGTTTTACATTCTCTCTCTGCCTCTGCACTTTCTGATTCTCTCTCCTACCAAAAATTATGAACTCCAGTGAGAAAGTTTCATTGGATTGTATTTCCTGCCTGTCAAACAACAGGAAGCATCAGCAGCCTTGTGAGAAAACCATTTCTCATGACACCATGAGGGGAATGAGCTCGGCCCAGATGGCTTGGAGAACTTTGAAGAGCACCACATTAGTATCTAGGTGTTAGGATGTTTATCTGAGCTTTTGATCCTGTAACTTTTTCACATTTCCTCTCAATTTTGACTCTGCCTACCATGGTTTCTCTGGCCAAATGCATTCCATGAGGAGAGTTATTTATGCCTCCTGATCAGCTCAGGGGGTGCACAGTGCTTCAAACTGCTCTGGTTGCATTAAGATACTTCCTGGTGGTGTTGCTTCTTTTACTTTGCTCTGACTTGTGGGGTTTTAGCTCACATATATCCTGACAAGTGAGGATCTGTGTATGTGTATGTTTGCTAATCCCTTTGACATGAGCTAAAAGTCTTCCAAGTAAAGAAAATTTTCTCCTTCATTGTGTTTCAGTCATCTAAAATTGGGAAAAGAATTAAATTGTGTGGTTCAGTTCACTCCTCATGTGAATTGAATAGGAAACAACTGATTCAAAGAGTACACACCATCCAAGACCATTAATGAGTATTGGGAGAAAAGACTTGAAGGAGTGTAGGTTCACTTTCCAAATAATTTATGAAACAGAAAAGGAGCTATGGTCCTGCTTGGAAGAGCAGTAGGTCCTTGTTGAATTAAACATTTACCCTTAACAATAAACACATGCTTAAATCCACGTAAGACAAGTGAGACTAAAGAGTGCTGAGCTGGGATTCCACTGCAGACCATTTTCAGCTGTTTTCAACCCTGGAATTTTTTCTTCATCCTGCAGACACTGCCGGAAATCCCCAAGACGGCCAAGGGTATTTGGGTATTCACTTCTGCATGTCAAAATTTCCCCGTAGGCTTTGCAAAACTTCAACCAGCTCTGCTTTGTGTTTGTCTGAGTGACAGTGTTAGCTACTGATTTCTGTTGGAGATGGTATAGTTCCAAAAATCAAAGGTTCGGTTTTGGTGGTTAAATGGAAATAAAAAACAGGCAAACTACCAATTTCCTGCCCAAAATTAAAGTAGCGACCAAGATGTAGTAAAAAAAAGTCAAATATTCAAACTGTGTTATTGAGCAGAGTTTCTCAGGACACACCTGAAAGTGACTCTCCACTTTATTTTTCTCATCTAATTCCAAGTAGAACAGTCTTTCTTTACTTCAATGTGTTGGCAGCAAATAACATTTCATGAGACAGATGCAGTCTGCAATGTCCTGTCTGCAGTTCTTATTAACAATTTTGCCTGCTCATCTATGTCTGTGTCATCTGAAACAGAGTCCACATGTCAGATGTTCATTATATTGACGATGTCCCAATGACAACCAATTTATTTTCCTGCCTGCACCTCAAAGAATTGTATTAGTAATGATGTCTATCTGCTCTAGAGATGCTTTGTTAAAACTGATGGTCTGCCATGAGGATACTTAATTATATCTTCTTAAAGGAACACAATTAAGTTTGCAGGTAAAAGATGGCTCTAGAGTTAAAATGTATTTTCAAATTAGTTTTCCTGGTGGATAGGATGTTTAATTTTCATTTTGGTATTCAAACTGGAGAATTGATCCGAGAGACCTGGTAAGATGAATGCTCTCAAAAGCAGAGCTGACACTCCTCAGAATTCTCTTTTAACCTTCAGCCAATGTGATATTTGGTGGTAAAACCAGGGAAACACAGACGCATATGGCAGTGCATGGAGTCATGAGAGACCCACTGTGGTAGGACACTGCTGATGGGGACAGGGGAGGTGTCCTTCAGGGGTGTCAACAATTGCACAGGGCTCTGCTGAAACTGCAGCTCTTCATTTGCTTTTCTGTCAAGGCTTCCTGGGACAGCAACAACGAGACTTCATTCCCAGCCTAGATCTCCAATCCTACTCCTCCTGCAACAAAAAGTTCATCTTGCACAAAAGAGTGTGTTTGGCACAGGAACTATAAATATTCCTTGCTTGAAGAAGCCTCTGGGGGATGTTTGGCCATCCCATAATGGGGTACAGGTCTTGGGGCACCACCCACACTTGGATCCTTTGCCCAAAAAGGGTCAATGTGAGTATAGGCTTGCCAAATCAATTCATTTACCAAAACAAGCAGAAGTCTCTTGTTCTCCTGAGCCCTTCAGAGAACCAGGGGTCTTTAATCTGTGGTTTCCAAACTGTCCTGACACTGGTAGAAGTTGGACTTTCTGTAACAGCTTCATTTGATTCCTCTTTGGGATCATTTATCCTTTCAGTTCAGTCTGCTCCAAAGTTTTCCACATCACCTCTGACATATTGAGTTTCCATATTAGCTATAATATATTCATTATTTTTAGCTGAGCAATTCCTTTCTGAAAGCAAATCACTTTTTTTTTTTAATCGCATTTTGGAAACAACCCCAAAAAGATGCCTGAAAGGAATGTCATGAAAATACATGTAGCGATACTTTCCTGCAATGCAAAACAGAACTCATTTAACATGCAGATCTCTGCAAATGTTGGAAACCACCTGCCTCCCAAAGCATACAATTTCATAGTCCAAACCAGAAAAAGAAATAAATAAAAGTATCTACATGCATACACACACATCTATGGATCCTTATCCAAGTCTATTTTAGTACAGCAGAAATCAGAAACTGTGGATGTAAAAAACAACATAAAGAAGAAAGTCCTTTGTGCACTTATAATTTAAAAATAGTCTATCATAATTATTTCCAGAATATGTCAACATATAATTTAAAACAAATGTTTTGGATGAAAAAGTAGCTTTTCAAATTACTAGTGGCAAGTAATATTTATAATAATATTGATTTTATTTGTGGTCTTTTCTCTCCTGCTTTCTGGTAAGCCACTCATTACTGGAACATATTTACCATACAGTTTGGACAAGAAATTGCCAATCTGTTGTCTTGTTGCAAATTGTACAGTATGATATTTTGTTAGTTGATTTTAGTAATGATGATGATACCAGCTGGCCCAATCACGCGCTAATATTTCTGTTTATTAACTGGGGAGATAGAAAAACTTAAAACTAAAAACAATTAATACTAAATCACAGGATGGTTTGTGTTGGAAGGGACCTTAAATGTTTCTGTTGGAAGGAACACATCTTATTCAATGGGCAGGGACACCTTCCACTACCCCAGGTTATTCCAAACCCTGTCCAGCCTGGACTTGAACACTTCCAGGGATGGGGCAGCCACAGTTTCTCTAGGCACCCTGTTCCAGGGCCTCAGCGCCCTCACCGGAAAGAATTTCTCCTGCATCTCTAATCTAAATTTCCCCTCTTTCAGACTGAACCAATTATCCTTGTCCTATCACTAGAGTTCCTGATGGAGAGTCCCTCTCCAATAATAAATGATAGTAAATTCCCTTCCAGGTGTGAACATCTGGTTGAAATCAATGAATTTAATTCGTTTAATGAGTTGCAACTCATTGAAAGAAAATGCTGCAGAGAGCTGACAAGTATTAATCACAATGTGACCAAAGTCTTCATGCTGATTAAAATTTCCATGTTATTCATGAGTCAATTTTTGAATCGGGCTTTAAGTACTCTACCTGCTCCAGCTGACCAAACAAACTAAAACAACAACAACAAAAAAAACCCAACAACAAACTAAAAAAAATATATATATGCTGTTCTGAAAAAAAGCCAGATGAGACATTTGAGCTGGGCTGTGTTCAGGAACACTGGGAATGTTTTTGCTCTCCCGGTTCCCATGGCTGGAGATCCCTCTCCCTGACAGGTGCTGCTGATGCTGCTTAAGCCACTCTCTTGCCAGGTTAAAAGCTTCCCCACCAAGCCAACCCAGAGCATCAGATCCAATGGATCTCATCCACTGAGAAAACACCGCACTCCAGCACTATGGATTTTCCATGCAAGTACCAGAGATTAAATCAAACCTCCAGATAAAACAACAAAAAAAATCCCTCCTGTTCTTTAGCAGAGCTTGGATGGAGGTTTATATCCAAGCTTCATGGCTCGGGATTGTTGCCAATTCTGTCGTGTCTTTCCATTCCTCTTTCTGGACACGATCAATAGCAGCCGTGCCAGTAGAAATGAGCGTTGGAGGCTGTTTTTAGAACCCTGGTGATTTGTGCGAAAGCAAAAAAAAATAAAAATAAAAAAATGGAGCAATGCTCCAACTGAAGCCTCACTTCATGAAATTTCCATCTCCATCCTGCAGGCTTGGGGTTTGGACAAGGTTCAGTTTTGAGGTGCTTAGCACACAACTCACCGCCTAACGAGCACTGCACCAGCCAAGACCTGGTTCTGCTCCGTTTCAACTCAGCTTCAACTCATCACCAAAATCAAGGGATGAACTTGAGATTTCACCATAGTAACACATAAGAAAAAAATTAAAGGCCCTATGAATTTGCTCCTTTTGCTAGATTTTGAATGCTTGAGTCTAAACCTTTACTACAATGCGCTGACCCTGGACTAAACCTCTTGAGATCAATGCGCGGACCAGCTTTGGCAAGCTCTGCATTCAGCTTGTTCTGAGAAAAACATCAAGCCTTCATATTACAAGAGGAATGAAATTGTGTGGATAGGTGTACCTGTGAGAAAAATGTTAAAATTACTCTTGCTCTCTTACACATTTCGAACACAAACACAGAATTTGTGTACTCTTTATAAACAAGCCCTCTATGAGACTTCCACATAAATATTGCATTCAGTCAGGTTCCTGACACATTATTAATAAGCTTTCTGTTTTCACCCAACAGATTTGGTAGAAAACATTGTCTGCTCTGTGAGGAATACACAAGAACTAGTTGGCATCCATGCAATGTATGCTTCTTGATGTAAATTGCTTCAGAGCTAGACTTACAAAATGTTTATTCAAGGCCTTGCAGCAATCTGTTTGCATACATGGCAGCTAGGGAATGTGTCACCTACAATGCTGCTGGGCAGAGTCTCCGTTTAAATCATTCTAATGGCAATAAAAGCCATGCACAGAACCATGTGCAGAGACTTGCAAGACAAACTGTGTTTAAGAAAAGTTGATTGTTTATTTATCTTCATGGGGCCTGATAAACTGAGACTTTTGCTGGATACCTTCAGCAGAAGCTCATGTAGCCTTTTGATGACAGTGCAACCCTTGGAGTGAAAAGCTGAGCATGACACCCCCTGATCTCCTCCCCATGGTAGTGCCTCCACCTGCATTCAACATTTTACCATTTTGTCTACAGTTTAATTTTAAAGGCCTTACTGAATAATTTTTTTAAAATACCATTCTATGATACTAAATTACCTACTTATCTTGAGGTATGCAAATCAAAACCTTTGTGGGGCACCAGGACTAAAATGTCACCCTCATATATACAAACCAGCAACAGGCTCTGCCATCTGAACATCCTACAAGGAATGTCACATGTGAATGACACCCCACAGGTAAGCTTTCCATCCTCCAGCAGCACTAACATCTGGTGCGTCCGAATCATTTGTTTTCTCAGTGGCAATCTCACCAGGATCTGATCCAACAGCCCAGTGGAGCCTGCAGGCCAGGAAGAGATCCTAATTCCAGGCAATCACAGCCGGGTGCTGCCCAGGGTAACACAGAGCCATGGTGGTAGGAGCAGGATGTCCCCACCAGGCTGTGCTGAGTGGTACAACGGGTGTATGGCTGGTGCTGGGCCACACTGCTTGCCAGCCACAATCAGAGCAAGGTGCTGGTGAGGTGCACAGGGAAGAAGCACTGATCCATCACAAACCCTGGCTGTACCCTGAGAGACACCACAGGGGTTTTGCTTTGCTCTTAGCTTGACTCAGCATGGAGCAGGTGCAGAGCTGGCAGGCAGGAGCAGCAAAGCCGAGAAAACATCGAGCTGAGCAAGGAGGAAATGATGGTGACCCACCATATAATTGCTCTGAGGATAATCTTTCCTCCCCAAAGGCCCTGCAGGGCTGTCTGCAGGAGAGCTCTGGCTTCAGCTGCTCACACACCGAGGTTTGGAGAGGCCCTTGCAAATCAGTGCAGCCTCCAAGTTTTAGGTGACAATATTACCTCTGATGGCCCTACCCCACTCTGTGCAGCTGTCAGATGTGTGGTTGTACAGGGCTAGAGCCACATCTATCCCCTCATAAGTTTTTTATTCAGATTTTCAGATTTATTCCCTGCTGCCTTTAACTCATTGTCTCCTGTTAAACTGATTGACAGGCTTGGCAGCCATGCCCTCTCAAAAAAAATATATAATAAAAATTTTTTTTAAAAAAGCCATGTCTTGCCAGACGAAGTTTAGAGATTCTGCATACATCTGGAATGTAGCAAAGCATGAAACACTGGTGTCCTCTTAAAGCCCCCCTTTAACCAGCCAGAGGTTGCATAAAGACAGTGCTGTAAAGGTCCAGCCCAGCTGGCCTATAGGTAATGTACCAATGTTGAAGGAAGAACATTTTAAAAAGGCTGGATCACTCTGCTCCTTAAGCTCCCTTGTATTCTCCCTGTAAATCTGGCCACACTCACCATGACTGATCTAAAATATTCCATTTTTAATTAGTTCCAGGCTCACAAATGTGATTGCTACATCTGCACGACATAGCAGTGCCAAATCAAAGTCTGAGGCTGATGAACAAGTACTGCACAGTTTAAAGACCTGTTGAGGAAGAAAATAGGGCTACTCTACTATTGGAAATGACTTTTGAAAAGTATGGAACAGTCAGCTCTCCACCTCAATCTCCCATGCCCACTAAAAATGAGAATTTGAGAGATACTCTTTAACTTCTCCCAGATTGAAAAATACATCTCTCAGAAATAATGAAAAATTTTAAATGTTGTGCTGTTCTGAAGATGCCTCTCTGCAGAGGTACCACAGGGAATTGTATCTGGAGGCTGAGGAATACCTTGACTCACTTACCTGTCACTGACACTGTCTGTGCTACTTTCTCCTGGGGCATCCCACAACACAGGGGTGGAACAATCACCCCATGCACTCCCAGGTAACACAACAAACTTTCTTTGCTCTGGATCTCTGTTTCCAGTGTCCTCTTTTGGTAGTGATTGACTCGATGCTGTTGATTCCCCGTCCTCTGCCAGAGACATAAGAGGTTAATAAGGATGAGACCTAAATTGTGAGGGGAGCCCTGTTGTCCCAATAGCTGGGTGCAACCTTTTCTCCATAAATACAAATCCCTCTGCTGTGGAGCTCTACTGAGCGGCTGCTTGAAATGCAAGGCACTTCAGGGGAAAGTTAAAGAATTCCTTGAGAAATTATCTCATAAGGAAGACAATAACATGAGAAGGAATGCATCCCTAATAATAAAGCATATGAGCATGGCTGATAGACAGAGAGACAGATAGGCTGAGGGATAGTCCCAAGTATTACCCTGTGGAATTCTATGCCAACTGAAGCTAACATTTCTGTGGTTCACAGAAATCATTGCTGTCCCTAATTAGATGTCATGACTAAGCCACCCTAAGTCTGTGCATATGGGTTTTTTTTTCCTTTTATTTTTGTAAATGTTCTGTGTTACTTTTTTACTCTCTTGACAGTGAGGCTGAAACTCTCACAAGGACTAGGAGGTGAAATCTAAACCATTATAAACTGTGGCTTACATAAATCTAACCATATGCACTTTTGGAATGTCTCTTATATTTTAAGCTAGAGGTCTGTGTGTAATTGTGCAGGCTTTCAAGTCTCAAACCCACGAAAATGGATGTCTCTGGGCTCTAATAAGATTTCTTGTGCAAGAATATTAGCACCTGGCTTCCCACTGCAGGATAAAGAGAGGGATTTCCTCCTCTTCCCTGCCTTTGTGGGAACCCATCTGGAGTTCTGTGTCCAGCTCTGGGGCCCCAACATAAGAAGGAAATGGACCCCAGGACTAAGTCCAGAGGAGGCCACACAGCCTGGAGAAGAGAAAGCTCTGAGTAGACATTAGAACACCTTTCAGTACCCAAAAGGGCTCCAAGAGAGCTGGAGAGGGACTGTGGACAAGAGCATGGAGTGACAGGGCAAGAGGGAATGGCTTTAAATTGAAAAAGAGTAAGTTTAGACTGAGTGTTCATAAGAGATTCTTCCCTGTGAGGGTGGTGAGGCCCTGGCACAGGGTGCCCAGAGAAGCTGTGAACATCACATCCCTGAAAGTGTCCACGGCCAGGATGGATGGGGCTTGGAGCAAGCTGGGATGGTAGGTGGCCTCCCTGTCCCTGGCAGGGGGGTTGGTCCCTTCCAACATAAACCATTCTACAAAATCTAATCACACATTCATTTTGTTTGCAACTTCTTACAGCTCCCGTGGCTGGGGGCTGCTTACAAAGAGATGCTGAGGAGATGAGACTGGAGGGTGAGTTCCTGAGGATAAGAACTGTCTAGAAGCAAAATGCCTTTGCTTCCCCAACGCTCGAGTCTCTGGCTAGCTGGAACACAAGCCTGTCTGTTTCTGCCTTGCCTTGTCAGGATTAGCAGTACCTACCTGGGATCTGCAGTGTTGACCATGGCTGTCAATTAAAACTAAACACATTTCAGTGTGGCTGCCAGCCAGAAACACAGAACCTGCCAAAGAGTAAACACAGAAGATCTGCCTAGTTTCAAAACAATTGTGCCACCGCTGCGAGGAGAGAGTGCACATTATTCCTCTGTAATCCAAGGGCTGCCAGTGCCAATTCCCAAATGATAGATGAGGTCTTCAATAGGAGCCCTCCAGAACTGACTGACTGTTGTCTTTCTTCAATGTGAGATTTTTTTTTTATTTTGTCATAACCTTTCTTAAAATATTCCTGACTCATAGCAGTGCTTTTGCTCAGTAAGCAACGAGGACACTAAAATGCATCAGAAATAAAACCACAGCACTTGATCAAAAGACCACAACAAGTGGATTTAGGTTTTTAGAATGGGTATCTACTTGTGATGTTCCATTAAAAAACCCATTGAGCCTGTGTAATTAAATAATACGGGAAACTATTTTGGTAAAACTGTTACTGAGGGTGAAACTTTCCCATAAACTCTATTCGAAGGGTACATGGCAATCATCATATGGTGGTTCACACTAAAAAGAAGGGTGTATCACCTATTAAAAAAAGTCATCTGCAACTTCTAAACTGTAAATGGATACTCACTGAAAGAAATATGTCTAAAATAACAGTGATGATTGAAAAATATCTCAGAAGATGAAAACAGACTGAGCTGTGCTTGGAAGCTTTGGGATATTTTGACCTGTCTAAAAAAGTGCCTCAAAGCTGCTTGTGGCAGCAGGGAAGAAATGGGGCTGCTCTCCTCTCACCTCCATGGGCCTCCAGTCCAAAACTTGGCTCTAATCCTTTGGAACTTGGAAGCAAAGAGTTTCTATTTCCTGACCTATTCAAGAGCAATAGGAAATACATAAGAAGATGATGAGGAATGGTGACAACTCTACATGTTGCCCATAAGGTGGTGAGTAAGGCAGCCTGCACAAACTCTTGTGGAGATGACACTGTGGAGAAGAGGAGAGACTTATTTCCTGGCATCTCAAGGGCCAGACCTTGGAATGCTCTAGAGTTCTTTTTTTTTTTTTTTAAGTTTGTAAATCATCCTTAAAACCTACAACAGATGAAATATGTTTTTAATTTTATATTTAAAATGGAAACCAAAGATGCCAGAGCACATTCTACTCTGTTTAACTGAACTTGGTAAAGCCTATGACAGCCACAGTTTTCTTTTGCCAGAGAAACCCACTTGCCTTTTCAATTAGGCTTAGATTCACTCCAGAAATATGATGGTGCTGGATTTAAATAGGGCTCACATGTTCCAGCTTTCACCATTATTGCCTCAAACCTCAACCGTGAAGATCTGACAACACGATGGGACAGGTAGATCAAGGGAAAGAAATATGGAGACACTAATAATCAAATACTCTACTTCAATCCCTGCCTTTCATTCTGAAAGCCCCTAAAGCACATTACAAATTGGGTTCTTTATCTCCCAAAACAATTTCATTCACCCATGAAATAAAACCATCTCAGGAGCTGGGGTATGAAGGAGGGCAGAGAAAGAGGCAGATGTTTAACATCAGCCCAACAAAATAATTTTCAATAAAAAAAAAGGGAAAAAAAAAAGGAAAACTAGCAAACCCAAAGACTTATTTATACAAACATCAGATACTGTGTGTCTCACCTCTTTGCTTTGAGGTTTCTATAATGCAGGTAATGGAGCCCATACTCAAAATTTGCAAAGTTCTCAGCATGTTTTGGCAGCCCACAGGGAGTTCAATATTACATATGACTGAATGCCCTCCTGCCTGTCCAGGAGAGGTAAGTATTTGCTTGCTGCTACAGCTTTTCTCCAGGGAAATACTGCAGTGTAAGGCTTCAAAATGTACTTTAATTTCTCTAATTTTCTAAGTGTAAATAGCTTCACTGAGGAGACAACATCACCACTGTATGGTATTTTTCTATCTGCGCATACATTTATAGAAAGAATTACTTTATGAGGGTGCTCATCATCTCTCCTTCCATCTGAGCATGATGGGCAGCAGTGGCATGGAATTTTTGGCAATGAACAGAAAAACAGGTTTGCTGTCTCTGGACTTGCCCACCTTCTCTCAGCAGCAGCCTCAAAAGCTGTTTTGTTTTGACACGTGTTTCCAATAAAAACACAAGGTTCGTATTGACAAGAGGAATGCTGGAGCAGACCACTAGCATTTCAGAGCAGCCACAAATCCTTCTTTCTCTGAGCCCCCAAGGGTCAATTCCACGCAGCAAGCATCCCACTCTCTAATTATTCATTCCTCCACTACCAGCCTCATTATCTGGTGAACTACTGTCAGCTGAAGCTGATTTTCTCAATTATTTAAAGAGACATTGTCGACTCAGCTATGCTCTATTTGCATACATAAAATTATAATCTCTTTCTCATTACCTCTGCTATGTCTGCTTTAAATACTACTGAAGTTTGGAGAGGGGCAGTAGAGGTTTTCTTCTTTACAGTAAGTACCCCAGAGAGACATTCTGGTGACCCATGTAAGGTCTGAGCTATTGAGAGCTATGAATGAAAACAAAGTGTTGCCACTGGGATATGCTGCTGGCATGTCCTTAGTTTCATGCCTTAGCTAGAAGGTCCAAGAATTGGTTGTTTGGTTGTTTTTTTTTACTCAAGTTGCCATCTAAGAGTTTGTGATCTAAGGATATTTTGCTCCCAACTTAGAAAAGGGCTCTTTTCGTATAGAAAGTTGTCAAAGTAAGGGAAGTTGTTCCCAAGAACAGTGGTTACTGGCTCTCTGTCATCAAGTCAAGTGATCAGGGTATTAAAGGATCAAAGTCCTAGTCTGTGTTTCTCCCCCACTTCCACTTACACTTCCTCTTACTTCTGCTCTTACAGAGCAGAAAAAGCTCTGAGGGTTCCATAGATTTCATCCCTTTGGAGCAGGGATGTACAAGGTCCACATGGTCTGGGAAGGCACCAAACCCTTTTGTTCCCTCAGGCTGGGTAAAGGGCAACCCGAGCTTGCTTCAGCCATGCACTTCTTCAGGTACACAAAAATTCCCCTCACAATCTCCAGCAGTAATTACAGTGCTGTGGATTTTCATCCTCACATCTGCAGACCAGCATCGAGTGGATTAAGAAGAAATGCAGCCTGTGGGCTAAACATCTCCAAGAATCCCACACAATCCTAGCAGAATAACTGGGAAAAGGGCATTGGCCCCTTTTCATCCCCTTCAGGAGGAAGAGGGACAGTTTTAGTGAGTCTTCTTTAGGCATCAGTCTCAAAGACATGATCCACATGTTAAGAATCCTGTCTACATAGGAAACAAGGGGTATAGCCAAAACAACTGATACCACGGGACGTTTTGCCTCACAGACAAGTATGGTGTAACTTGTTTTTTTTAAAAATTCTACTCAGATTTCCAAAAACAGCTGAAGGAAAATAATGACAAAGAACACAGGGGGAAAAAAAAAAGCCAGTCCTGAGACTCATTCTGCTACATGCCATGAATTGCCATGTCTTCCCATTTCACCTCACATTGGCACAAATGATAATGGAAGCCGAAAAAATTCCTTGAACCAGCAAGTCAGGCTCTCAGGAGAACAGTTCAGAGCATTTGTTGTCTCTCTGCTTTGATGTGCTCTACAATCTCACACAAAATCAGGCCTCAGTGGGAACAGCCAGGCTCAGTGCACCAAAGGCAATGGGCTCCCCTCCTAGAGAGATAATCAAAACCATCCAGCATCAGCAGAGGGAAGGCAAAGGCAAAGCACCAGCAAATAACGAAATAAATACAATTGCTACTCCTTAAATAACCTTGTCACCGAAACACAGAAGTACACTGATAACTCCATCCTTCTTCTGAGCAAACACACTGCGTGTATTTAACTTGACAGGTTTTCAAGACACATATTCCATAGCTTTCCATATTGTCCTCAGCAGGACACAGCCAACAGTCTGGAAAATAATATCTTCTCTAAGTCCACTATTCCCTCCCCCACTTTTTTTTTCTTGTAATCATCCATATTATTAATAGGAGGCAGCTGGTTCCCATTAATGTTGGGAAAAGTGGTCTATCTCAGGAATTATGGTTTAAATTGGCTTGTAGTCTGGGGGAATTAGCCATCTGCACCTGGCCTAACATGGATATTTTCAGCCATACTAATCATAAACAGGGCTTTGTTCTAGTTATGTCCACTTCGGTCTCTCACTCTGTCTTTTTTTTCTTCCTTCTCAGAGAGTGGGGAAAAAAAAAAAAAGAAAAGAAAGAAAAATAATAATTCCATTAACCCTTTCACAGAATTAAAAAACTTACCTACTTTATTACTGACCTCCATTTTATTTTGTGTTTGTAACTGAGCACATCATTTAAGTACGAGTGGGGCCCAGCACAGGTCCTGTAGCTTTTCAGAGGCTGAACAAAATTGGCAAGAGGAAGAGGCAGTTGTTTGGCAAGGCAGCTGTGATTTAGCAATAACTTCATGACGTCCACACGAAGCTGAATACCACGTGGGCAGGACAGGCTGAGCACCAGGGTAAAGCTGCAGAGAGGGAGGGCTGCAGTATGAACAGCAAAAACACCAGAACACTGCAAATTACTCCAAGGAATGTACTATAATGTAAAGGGAATGTAGGTTTTGGGGTAGTTTTCCCCCCTGCCTTCCATTTTGTGCCCATATTTGGCAAAATGGTTGTGTTTTGCAGGGGTTTGAGGCTGAGAAAAGAGTGGATTCAAAGGTGAGTGAAAATAGATGACATCATCAGGTCAGGGGACTGTTCTCTTTGTCTCACAGACTTGGCAGTGAAGGTATGAGCTCTATCCCACCTCCAAGCTCTGTAGGGAATCCATCCCCAATGCAGTTGTAGGAATAAGCAGTAAATACAACGCCTATCCAGAAGTTTGACCACTTGCTTTATTTATTTTTTTTAAACAGCTGGATCTTTGCAGAGGTTTGTAAAAGACAGGATTTTCTCTCTCTCCCCATCCATCTTTCTGCCTTAGTGATTATAAACGGACAGTGCTAATGTGTTTAAAAACTGTATAGACAAAGTCTGGGAGAATAGGTTCATCAGTGGCTGCTAATGATCTGGACAAGAGTTCTGGCTTGAAAAGCCCCTGAACTACTGCACACTGGAACTGCTGAGGCTCTGCCAAGGAACTGCTCAGTCTGATCACGTCCAAAGCTCCTGCTCTCCCTACAGACAGGATATTGCATTAGCCATGACACTGTAGCTGTTTGTACACACACCGTTAGGAGGGCTTGTAGTGCAAGCAAAAATACACCCTTTAATCTGTCAGTCACAGCTTCATTTTAGTTCTGGGGTTTTTGACTGAACAAAACCAGCTCCAGTGGCCACTTTTTGTGGCCATTCTCCCTTCTCCATCCAGACCTACCCCGGGCTATGGCACTGAGGTGCCAAATCCAGTGTTGTGCCAATACACAGTCACTCCATCCCCCACTCTGACAAATGCCAGCATGTCCTGGCAATGCACATCTCAAGCATAAGGAAACAGAGCTCCTTACAGCTGCCTCATGTCTCCACCTGGTTGATGGGACCACCTAGTTCTAATTGGGCTTGTTTGCTTGCTCACTCCTTTTTCGGGATCCAGCTAAAAGAAGCAGCCAAAACGCTGACCTCTCCTGCAAGAGCCTGTTGCCATGCTATCTGCAACTTCCCTGGGATCAGGAAGTGCCAAAAGCTCGGAAAACAGCCTGGGTCTTCCAGGCCAATTTGGAGTCTCAAGAGGCCCAGATAGTTTGGATAACCTACAGTCAAGCATTACAATTTATGGGAGCTAATCCAAACCAAACTCAGAATCAAGTCACTCACCCATCAGTAACTCAAACACCTCTCGGAACAAGGTGTGCTGCCAAGTACTGGGAGGTAGGGCCAGGCAGCAAGGAGAAGGGACAGGGTCAGCTGGGGATGGAGTGCTGAAGCCAGGTTTTGGAGGGCAGGGAAGGTGCAATCACCCGTGAAAACATGGGCAAGCAGCTGGCAGCAGAAGGAAACAGAGCATAAGGGAGGTAGTTTTTAATGAGCAACTTTGAAAAACCCGTTCAGCTGCCCCCAGACAGATGTAAATCAGGAGGAACTGGTTTGTGGGAGTAGGGAATAGTGCTGAAGCCACACAGGGGATGGGAAACTACATCCACAGTGAAGATCAGAGTAGGTCCCAGGGGGCTGCAGCTGAACACGAGCACCCTGTCTGCCCAAATGTATGGATAGACAGACATCCTTAATCTTGGTGAGCTCTTAAGTTCACTGTGACAACCACGAACTCCTGGAAATGAGAGTTCCCACATCTTCAGGGAGGAGGATTTAGGCACAGAAGCCAGAATAATAAATCTTGCACAAGAAAGGTACATTAAAAACAAAATCCTAGAAACTACACAATATAATAATTGAGAGAAAGGGCACCTGCAATCCCCAGATATGTCATTTGGAGGTGTGCTCAGTATCCATGATTCAGACAGAGTAACTCGAGAGAAATAGAAACCAAAAGCAAAGACTCCCCTGTGATTTGCTCCTTTGCATGACTCCACCAGCAACAAACCAGCCCATGACTTCCACCTGCTCTGACTCTCCTCCTCCTCCTCCTAATTGAGGTCCTCAGGGCCCATCTTTGGAGTAATTGGTGCAGCATCTGGTGCACTGCAAACCTGCTCTCCATCTCAGCTCTGCCTGGACAGTTAAACTTATTTCTTCTTCATGACAGTGCAGATCACAAAGTCCAGAACAAAAAGTGCAAAAGCCAGAGACAAAGTCTCCTGGCTGGAGATGCAGCTGTGGAACAAACTTGCAGAGGAAATGAGACAAATCCATTTAGAGCACCTTTGGGACACAATGAAAAATGTTTTCCATCACTATCAGGATGATGTTCACAGCATCACCATCCCTTCACATATGAGGAAAAAGATATTTTTAACCATAAAAAAGAAAAGAACCAGAGATATCCCAACCTTGCTTTTGCTGACCTTTGTTTTCTCTCATGAGCAACAGTCATGCATTAAATTGCTGTGATGACCAGAAGAATAAACCACCAGGAAGCTCAGTATAAGAGCAAGGAAAATACTGATGGGAAATGCTCCATGAGGTTGTGGAGGTGCACAGGTCCTTATACCTGTTTGGGAGATGAAGGGAGACTGAGGATCTTACAGACAATGGAACTATTTGCTGAGATTGATTTCTCTGTCCCAGGAGTATAAACAACCCGTGGGTTTAAGGCAGGACATGAGGATTCCCAGAAGGCAGAGCAGTGACAAGTGATAAAGGCAGCACCAGCATGATGTGATCTGGAGTGTTTCACACATCCTTGCTGTGGTCATGCTCATAACGTTCTTTCCCATCCTTCCCAATTCAAAAGATACATTTTTTTCTAGGCATCTCCCAAACCACCCCTGCTTTTGGCTATGTTTTGTAATTGTTTATATAGCTGTAATCAAATTAAAATCCTGTTGCCTCCATCAGTCCTGCCAGCTGCCTACGGAATGCTTCTCCTAAGATGCCAGGAGTGTTTTCTTTCTTTTCTCCTGTGATGTTACCCCTCAGGAAAACACTTTCTCAAATAGAGTTTCCAGTTTTGCAGGCAATAAAACAGGTGCCAGATTCATCAGTATCCACCCAGCCAGGGTTCCTGTGTGTTCCTCTAAGGAAACAGGAAATAAACAGCTCACCTGGAGATTGAATGTGTATGGTACAGCCCAAATGATGAAGCACAGATTTCAAATTAGGTTTAGTAGAGATGGAGATTATGGAAGGATGAAAGAGGGATGAAAGAAAGGAAATTCACACACATTGAATCAGCATTTTTACTTTTGGTTTGTTTTCTGGGTTGTTTGGGATTTTTTTTTTTCATTTTGCTTCCTGTTCAGGAATATCTTGAAGTAAATGGGTAATAAGCTGACAAATTTATGAAAACCAACATTTATTCTCTGTCGTGACATGAATATCTGGGCTTCAAAGGAAAAGGCAAATGGGTCACAGAACAGTAGCAATCAGAGCTTGCCACAGAGAAATTAGCCCACTGGAATTGAGGCAGAGAAATCAAGAGCCCAGAGAAATGTTGACTATTTAAAGTCTTCCTGAAACTTATTTCTGTGTTGTGATGACCAAGTAGAATGGAGAAAGCTCTTATGTATATTTAAGCATGGGGGGGGGGGGGAACAGCTAAAGGGCCTGGGAACACCATGTGTAACTTCTGAGTGATGCATCTCCTCCCAGTTATCCCTATGTGCTGCTCTCAGAGAGCCACCATCACCCCCCCAGCTAGCAAATAATCTATTTAAATAGATTGTATTTATTTCCATCGCATTCCTGAGTTTCTGTGCACATCCCCCATCCCAAATAATCCTCATTGGTGCATTTCAAAACCAAACCTCTTGGAACACCCTGGGTCTTGGAGACTGATACCCTCACCATAGCTGGTCCTCCAAGAAGAGGGATTCGTGTCACCAACCTCATCACACAAGAGCCTCTGAAAACGCAAAGCTTAACAAGCTGCTTGACTTCAGCAAAAGTGCAGTCTTGCAACAAAATAAACGCAAGAAAAAACCTCTTAATAGCACAAAGACCTAATTCAGGGAGTAGATTTCATTATGGGAATAGCACGCGTCTCTCTTACAGACCTTAAAGTATCCCACATGCTTCGCTTATTTCAGAACCTGACTCCATAAAACAAAACACTGCAGGATAATCATATTTATTTGTTTGGTTTTCCACTTTGTTCAGTTATCCTAGCTTAAATCTAAGCCAAATGTTACACTCCAAAAACCCCATGGATATACATGTTTTTTGATTTACCAACAGAAGTAACAAAATAGGTTACGAAAGCCAAGACCAGAGGCCCTCATTTGCAACCATTTATCCTCATGTAGTTAAAGGTCACCCACAAATTACAGACCGTGGGTTCTAGCACCATTATGTGTATATAAATATGCATGTATATTTACAACTGCTACATCCTTATTTTCCACGGTGTGGTGCCCAACATTTCTGCTGGAGCCTGAAACGGAGCTGCCTCACAGGAAGGCTGTGCCTGGTGCTGTATTTTACACCCAGGAACTGTTTTCATTGCTTGCAAGTGGGAGCAGGAGAGGTAAAATGGTAAAATCAGTTGTGCCCGAGACAACCAAAGGTTACTGGTGTGGTTTGTGAGTTAAATGGCTGCTCATGCCCCACCTGAAACAGAGAAACAAACCTAGAAAACCATCCCATTAAGAAATGTCTCAGTAAAACAGGAAAAAAAAAGATTGTTTGCAACTATTCCTATCTTTTTCTTAAACGGAGGAGAAATTGGAATGACAAGCTGAAGTTTCAAACAACAGACTGTTTACAAAGCAATAATATTTGTGAATAAATATAAAAATGAAGGAGTACATTCTAATTTATGATTCTTTAGGCATGAGCCTTTCAACATTTCCTGCCACTTGAAAAACTGAAAACCTGCATTCTCAGTGTTTGATACATGACTCAGGAAATCAACACTTGGAGAAAAACTGCAAACACTGTGGGACCAGCACTAGAACTGTGAAAGTGGGCAATAAGCCTGTATAAATTGATTACCCAGCAAGTTTATAGGGCCAGTGAAATTATTAAGGGGTAATTTGTAGTCACCTACAAAAAAGAGATGTCAGGTTAAGCAGATGGTGTGTTAACATGCAGGGAACACTTAAACCAGTGACATGGAGCTTCTACATTATTTACAACTTGCCATTTAAATTAGACTTCTGTAAGTCCCTTCCAACCTGGAACATTCTGTGAGTTTAAGATTTTGGTGTATATTTCTCTTCAGTGGGGGGGAAGGAAGAAGGCTTTTCAAAATGCAGAAAGGAGGCAATCCTGGTTGAAAAGTCAGAGGTGAGAAAAATGAGGGGTTTATACTTGGGCTTTAAATAATGTCCTCCCTGCACAATGTGTTTTGAAGTTTTGGCATTTTCTAAGCGGTTCTTCAAGGAAATTAGACAGACCCTTCAGTTCTATGCTGCTGGGTGAGCTTTAGCACAGTGTTGCTCACTAAAATAAGGGATTTCACACACACTATTAGACTTGGTACAGTATGTACAGACTGCTGCTGTCTCCCTTTGTACTCTTCCAGCTCCTTCCCTTAGTGTCTAGTTTTATTTCTGACCAGACTTCCCATGAAAAGTCATCACAAAGTTCCTAAGTCCCTAAAGATAACTTAGGTTTTCTTGCAGACCCAACAGCCTCACATACTCTACCTGGGAAAAACTACCAGACCTTGTGCTTCACACAAAAGGAAGATATTTATCTCATTAAAATCATTCTTTATATTCCAGCTTTATATGGACATTTCTCACTTTGCTTTCTTCTTGCTCTCACCTCCCATCCTTGTGCAAGCTCAACAGCCCCAGAATTTGGAATCATGGGATGGTTCGGGTTGGAAGAGATCTTAAAGATCGTGGAGTTCCAACTCCCTGCCATGGGCAAGGACACCTTGCACCAGACCTAGTTGCTCAGAGGCCCCTGGGACTGTCCCATGAGCACAGAGGGGACAGCCCCCACAGATGTGCTGCTGCTTGTGCCCCATGCTCTGCTCACGTGGGCAGCCCAAGTGCTGTGCCAAGAGGGCAAAGAGGTAAATACATGAAACTGCACCCCAAAAGTGGGAAGTCAAATCATGGCACACACATGGCAAAGGGAGAAGGAATCAAACCCTGCTTCTCCCAGCTCTCTGCTCCCTCTGAGAATCACACAAGTACAAAACCATGGAAACAATAACCCCAGCTGCAAAGGCAATGAAGCAATTTGTTAGGGAGATGACATTTTTAATGAGAAACACTTGCTGGAGGAGAACAAAAGGCCCTGTTTGGTCAGAGAGATGCTCTTGATACTCTTCTGAAGTGCATGAAAAAGTAATTTCATTTAAGCGTCATACACAGAGCAGCTGAATTTCCTGGGGCTCCAGATGTTGTCCTGTGCAGATGCTGAACAAATGGAACTCTGTCTTGATGAAATGAAAAGAAAAAAGCAAGCCCTTCCTAAACAAAAACCCATGCACCAGAGTATTCCACATCTTAAAAGAAGAAAAGAGAAGAGAAAAAAAGAGAGAGAAAGCCATGCAAAGTGGGGGGAAAGGGAAGTTCTTGAACATGGATGGACTATTCCTAATCACCAGATGGATAATTGAAGGAGACGAGAATCTGGATTTGCAAAATACCAAGATCTGGCTCTGTTGCCTCCTTTTCTTGGCTTTGCTCCATTTGTCTTTGACAGTTATCTGGCTGTGGTTACACTGAGTTTGTTCCCTAAGAAGGGACAGATTCCACAAGCTTTTATTAGGCCAGAAGTTACTGGAACACTCTGGGGTGAGTGACAGATTCAGAATCAACAATTGCAAAACTGTAATCAATATTTCTCTGTTTTTCAAAATAATTGAAACAACACAAGTTTCTTTCCTGAATTTTGAGGGGAGGCAAAGGGTTTGGTGCCTCAGTAGTAAATGTTTTTTAAATAAGAGAACAGACCAATATCAGCTCTCACATTAAGGAAGACTAATGAAGTATAATGACCTTGATATTCAGATAGTTCATTCCTGAACATTGGGGTGGGTGACAGAAGTAGGTGTAGATGATTCCTAGGCTTTGTAAGCTATACAGGGTCTATACGGATCCTAACGCAAATCAGAATGGCCTTAGGCCTGCTGGCTTTTGCTCTCTTTTTTTTTCTTCTGCCTTTTTAGGCTCTGAAAAATGGACACTATTCACTCTTTCTTCTAAGGCACGAGTCTCCTTCTGACACAACATTATCCCTCTGCTAAGTGGTAGCAGATGACAGAGTCCAAGGCACTGCACAAGCACAAGAGCATTCCTGCCTCTTACTCAGGGCCCCTTCCCAAGAAGGCAATGCAGCCACAGAAAACTCTGCCTTTGGAAAAAAAAAAAAAAAGGCAGTAATAAAAGCCAGGTTTGTGGTGCTGGTCCATCAGCAGGTGGTACTGTGTAGTCAGTTTATAGTGAACGAAGTGTGAACGATAATATTGTTTTAAACTGGGATTTGGAAAGGGTGGTTAGCATCACATCTAACACCTCCCCGAAGGGCAAAGCTAAAGAGTGACACACCAGAGTACACACCAGAGGAGGGGGAAGCACACAGTGGTGTGTTAAATAGATCTGAATAAGAATAGAGCTAAAAATTTGAAAAGGAAAACAATATAGTGCATGCAAGTCTTGAGAAACTGGGGATTGACCTTTTGTTTCCCTCTGTTGATGCAGAAACCGGCAGAGAGCAGCTGCTCTCCTGCTCAGGGGGAAGAAGCTGCTTCCAGGAAGCCTCACCAGTCAGAGAGAAGTGATCTCAGAGTTCAAGCAAGAAGCAGATAAGAAGGTTGAAAAAGAACACTCCTTGTTATTTTTAAAAGTAATGCATCATAGGTCAAATGAGCCAGTTTTGGCCAAACTCAGCCAAACTTAAATCTTAGATGACCTAATGTAAACATCAGCAAACCAGCCACAGTACTGGTGGCTCACAGAGGAGTATTGTGCTTTGGAGAAACCTGCTTGAAGCCATGCAATAAAATGAATTGACCTTAGGATGGAAAAATCAATTCTTACAGAATTATTGGGTGCGATCTAATGACTGAGCTGAATAACCCAAATTCCAACAATAGGTAATGCTTTTAAGCACGTTACCAGGTTTTGTTTCGTGCATATGTTGCCAAAGTAATCCCTTTGCACATTCAGAAAGTAGTCAGTGAAACTTAACTTCTGGTGAGCTCTTATGAGAGCCTTCCACAGGCAAGAAATCTGTTACTTTATATTCTAAAGAGGTTTGCCTAAAGGCCTGCCCCCACCAGCAATCAGCAGCATACTGACAGTCTCCAAGTCTTGATTGCTAATGAGGAGGAAAAAAAAATCACTGGAGAAAAGGGGAAACTAAAGATAAATATGATATTTTGCCCTCATTTTTTTTTCCCTTCAGCAGAGCGTGCTTGAGCCATATGGGATGCAGGTTTGATCCCACAGAATTTTTGCTGCAAGAATTTTGGGGCAGGGAGCGTTTCAGCATTTCCAGAGCAACAGCAAAAGGTGCCACATGAGCCATCATAAAGGAGAAAAGCAGGGAGTGGTGCTGAGGGACTGGGGAATTCAGGGCAGTGAGAGTGCCAGATGAACAAGCGTTTCTTTAAAGGTATTTTAAGGGATATTTTTAAGCATCATGCTCTTATTAAGGGTAACACCAATGCAGGGTAGGCACTGTTAGATCCTGCCCATGGGAGTAGACAAGGCAGAATGTCACTGCAAGCTCGTGTTGCCTCTCTCCTGTGCCATTTTCCCCAGAAATCCAAGGATCATCTGCATGGCAGATGATAGGTCTTTATCTGGCAGTGGAACCAGTGGAAATGGGCTGTGTGCCTCTCCTTAGAACCCATGGAATTCTCTCTCCTTGTGCATCTCCAAGCAATGGACAGCCAGACAAGTCTTTGGTAGCATAGCAGCATCCAAGGTATCATTAGAAACAACCTGGATGCACAATCCAAATTGTCCATATCCATTTTTTCAGGGACTTCTTGGTCTTCTCTGTATTTCTTTTGATATTTTTAAATATCAAAGAATAATTTTAAAAATTCCCCATGGCATAAATATGAAATAATTTCTTAAAATCATCTGGAATAGCCAGCTTCCTCACAGATTGCTAAGTGAACACACTTATCCCCTCAAAAACACCAAGGAATGATGATTTCCTCATTCAGGAATCGAGTGTTCATTTTCAGGGGTCATTAGAGATGGATAGCTCTAAAGGTAGTCTAAACCTTGAAACTCCCCTGTCTTTTAGTAAGGGGAGAGAACCAGGAGAAAGACAAAGAGAAAGGAAATAATGAACATTTGCAAAGCCACTAATGAGCTATTGCGGGTCATTACTTTTATTTCCAATAGGAATTTAAATTACAAACTGTTTTGAGAATCGCTTGCATTAGGCATTTACTTTATAATGAATGTGACTGCAATTTTAAAAAGCTGGTGTATAGGATGGCAGAGAGGCCATAAAAAAACCAAGTTACATATTGAATTCAGTGTACACATAATGACCGTACTATTTCTAGGGAATTAACTTTTTTTCCCCCATAACTTTCCAGACTCTGAATCATTTTCTAATAGGATCTCAACAGGCAATAGTATTAAAAATGTGTTAGATGTTAGCATCTGGGCCAGGAAAAGCATGACAATCTAATATAGAGAATCTAAGCAGGGCACTCATCCAAGCCTGCCATCCATCTTTCCATTCCCTGTGGTGTCTCTCCCACTTCAGGGTACACAGATTGAGCAAGACCTTGGAATAATGATATTTAAATGAGGTAAAACCCACCTGATGAGGTTTCCTTGCTAGGCAGGTTGCAGATCCCACAGAACTGATACCCAAAGTACAGTTGTCTTCCTCTCAGTAATGCCAATTTGAACACAAGAGTCATTTCAGTACATGGAAGGAGATTAAAACCAGCCATCTCATTCCATTAAAGAGAAAGGAGGACCCCAAAGCCCCAGCTGTCATGATCTTGACACTTGATTTTCATCCCACAGTGGAACAAAAATGAAACCTTTCAACAATCCTCATGAAAACTTTCAGGAGAGAGAGACAAGCCAGAGTAATGGACTTTTTCTGGGTGGAGAAGATCAGCAAACTAGAACAGCCACACTGGGGGAATTTGAAAAAAAGGGGCTGATGCCACATTTTCGTACTCAAAACAGAAGATTCAGTTTCAAGATCCTCCTTTATATTAAACAAATCTCATAATAACTGTAAAGCAGTCTGATCTGCAAAACTCATTTTTTGGTAAAATGGCTTCTTTAATAGAAATATTTTAGCTTGCTGCTTTTTTTTTTTTTATCCTAATCCAAAACCCAAAATCTTGTTTTGACTAGCATGAAATTCACTGTCTAGATTTAGGATGTCCATTTACCCTTTTCCTATTTATCACAGTAGAACAAATGGGGTCACTTTGGGAAAAGAACAGTAGATACCTAAAGGTAAAATATGTGCATCTTTCCAGTGTGCCCACTTTTTCTGATGTATCCAGGGAGGCTAAAAATTAATCAAACAGCTGCACATCATATTTGGATGCTAGTGAGCTTGATTAAAGTCTTACTTCAGTAGTGCAGACTGCTAAGAAACCACGGCTGTCTTTGAAGGCTCAAAATTGCCAAAGGCAATATAAAGAGAAAGAAGAAAAGGCATTTTAAACAAATTAGCCTATTCACGTGTTTTAGCTTAGCAATCTTTGCAGAGAATAAAAGGAAGCAAATTGCTTGAGCACACTTGCAGTGGGTTCAGTGTGCAATGGTTATGTTCCCTCCCTTTGGGACAGATTTGCATAAAGGAGCTAAACTCATGTTTTGTTCAAAACTTAAAAAGCTTTATTGTTTAGAGATATTTTGTTTTCCTACTCAAACACAGAAAATGTGGTCAGAACAAAGGACAGGACCTCTTTGAGTGCTGTGTCCAGTCCCTTATACTGCAGGTACATATCAGAGAATTATAGAATGATTCAGAACAATCCTTTTTTTGAAAAGTCACTTGAAATCAATATAACATCAAGATGCTGCCTCTTTTTTTAATGTGGATACCAATCCACCTGCCTACATTAAAAAGCAAACCTCTTGCAATCATTAATCTTTAGGGAGACACAATGGAATGTGTGAATTTGGCAAACAGATCCCTTACAGTTGCTGGGCTTCACTTATAATTTGCATGTCTGCTCAGATGACCCCATAAATACATTAGTGCAGTTGGGCTGGGGTGCTCTAAAGTCAAAATCCATTTAACTGAGTACAATTTGTTTTCTCAGTACCCCATTCTAGATGCCCCTAGAAGGAGGACATCTCTATGTTTCTAATAATTCCAGTGCCAATAGAAAGTGTGTTTAGTTTAGTTCAGACTTGTGAAATGCCTAAACAAGACAGAATTGTTTTTATTAGTGTCATTATTGTTATTATTATTGTTTTAAGCAAAAGACAAAACAAGAGGGAACAAAAGTTAAAGCTATTGAGATTGAATGGTGTTTATTTTAGTTCCAGAGGAAAAAGATTTACTTCCAAGGCTTGAGCATTTGCAATGTCCTTATTAGTTAGGATGCATAAAAACAACAGAGAGAGGAAACAACATCAGAAATGGAAAAATGGGCTACCCAGATGTTACAGGACTTTCACTGAATTCCTACCTGTGTGTGGTTATTTCAGACACTAAGGGATAAAGCAGAGCAGGGTCATTTTTATTGCAGAAGACACTACATGTGAGCATGTGCATTATGCTCTAGCTTGTTCCATCCATTATTCACTGATACTTTTGATGTACAATTTGCTTTTGCCATGAATATTTACCTCAAAACAACTTGTGAAGAAGCTGCTGCATAAAGTACTCAAATTACTGGGAATCCCAGGAAACATCAAACATTTGGTTCTGCATTTCGTTGAGAGTATTTTCAGAAGAACTCCAGTTTTGGCCTGGTATTCTCATCTGAAAACATTCAGGCTCATAATATTTCATGAGAACACTTACACAGAGCTGCTTTGAGGAAAAAAAAATGAAAATAAGCAATAGAAACTTCATTTTGGCTTTAATTATAGTTATTATTGCAGATCAAGGGATATTAAAATAGCCCACTGCAGATGGACTCAGATGATTATTGAATCAGAAGTGAAATATTTCAATGGCAAGTTGCTCATAACTCCCTATTGCAGCAGCACAGGACAAGCCAGTCAGTAAGACAAAGATCTATTATAAACACTGTCTCAAGGTTTCATTCTGGAAGTAAAGAAGAACACTAATTTTTGTATATTAATGTTTTATAAATACAGACTGAAGACTTCTCCCAATATATTGGTTAAGGTGGGGGTGAGTCTCTTTACAGAAGGTGATGCTGTGTTCACACTTCTGGCAAGCAGGGGAGGAAAGGAAAAAAATGAGTTTGATCAACTTTTTGCACCTCCTAAACTACACAGGACTTGTACAACTGGAAAGTAGAACAAAACCCTACAGTGGAGTGGTAAAGATCATCTCATTGGGATCTCTCTACTAAATATCTCTTATGGAAGGAAAATGCTCATTATCACTGATTCCTCAGTGGTGATTTATGGAGTTTATCTCCTGACTGAGAAATCCCATAGCAGAATAAAGCATTGCTTGATCAAGTTCCTTGATCAACTGGTCAAAATATCAAAGATCTGGCTCTTAGACCCTCTCTCAAATTTAGATTTCATTACTAAGATAAAGACTTAAGATAAAGACCACTGTCCATGTTCACACATTTTTGAATAATTAGGTTACCTGCCCCCACAAACAGGTCTTTGTACAGTGAACATTTGTGGAAAGACAAAGATGAGCAATGGAAACCCCTGCCACTCCTGGAGAATGGCATATCTCATTTTAAATTGTCCTTTACAAACTTCAGTACAGGAGCAGTGGATGAGAGTTAAGTGGGTGAGTTTGGGATAAAGGAATGAGTTGCTGAGATATTTGAGGATTTCAAGGAAAACAGTTTGATTGAGAGGTTTGTTCTGTAGGAAGGGTCCAAAGATAGGACCAGAGCAATGAGTCTGGGAGGTTGTTTTAGCAGATTGAAACAGCCAAACCAAGTCCTTCAGCCAGATGAGCTCTGTCCTTCAGACAGAGCAATCTGAGAAGGTAAAAAGGGAAAAAAGTTTGTATTTTCTCTCCTTCTGTGACTGCCTTGCTGATGTGATTTTGCATGTTTGCTGTCATGCCCAAGCACATGTGGAGTGCAGCCAGAGGCATAGAGGAGGAGGGAGAGGCAGTAGGAAATCAATCAAAAGTCCTATGGAAAGTAAGTCTGGAGTAAAAATAGCATTAAAGCCCCATTCTGTTATCACAGGGCCAGATGTGACAAAGCAACATATCTAGAGATACTGTGGGTCTCAGGTGGTGTTTACAGGTCCATCTCTGTTTGTGCTGCTGATATATTCCCATTATTACTGCATTCATGTGCACCCACTGCACCCACAGTGCAGTCTCTGAGCTAGAGGGCAAACCTGAGTAATTACATTAATTTATCACATACATCTTTGGCTGCCTCAGCACCTCCTCCCTCCTGAATTCCCTTAGCCCTCCAAACAACACTTTGTGTTAGAAAATTTTAAAGTGTTTAAGAGGGAGGAAACCAGTAGGGTTTTACAAAATCTGAATTAGGTATTAAAAACATGTTGGCTTCATCCTTCCTCTCTCAAAGTGTAAATCAAGAGTAACAAGTGCAGTCACACTACTGCTCTATTAGAGGAGACACCACAGGTCAGACTCAAGAACCACAGGGTGAAATTGCCTCAAGCGCTAATAAAGCTTAGTATCTCTTGTAAAATTATTAACCCTAATTAGGGCCATTATAGCTCCTTAGCACTAGTACCTCACTCTTTCACCTACGTTTTAAAAGCAGCCCAGTTTTTGTCACCAGTGTTGGTGTTCAGAGGTTACTGCAGAACATATCTGTTGATGAAGAACTCCCTGAATTTTTACAGCCTAAGTGAACCATTGTTTTTTCTGTTCTCTACAATGAGATGAAAAAGTGAGCTAATAAAACTCTCACAATAAAAAATCCCACTCCAAGGAGATCAGCCCCTAAACTTGCAACATCTGACAGACAACAAATAGCAGCACTGAGCTTTTACTTTGATGGAGTGTAGGCAGTGTAACTCCCACAAGTAAATGGAACACTACAGTAGGAAGGACAGAGAATATTTGGTGTTTTCAAGACCACTGGCCCCCCACTAACTCTTTCCTCTGGCTCTGATACTCACAGCTCCTCCAAGGAGCAGGACAGTGAAATAGATTTTGCTATTGATTTCACATCTGTTCCACAGAGGCTTCCTGGACATAGGCAGCAAGAAAACAGCTTCTTTTGGGTGGGGGATCCTCATCTTCTGTGGCTTTCTTCCCACAACCACCAGGTGACTGAGATTTTTTAATTGTCCCCCATCTTACACAGACCCCAGCACAACTGCAGAATCATGGCTTTTCCCTTTGTGAATAACTGATTCTGGTGAAGGTTTCAGGTTGTTCAAAGCAATTCTGTGAATAAGATAGCCTTGGGTTGATACATCTACACACACAGGTCCCAAAGAGATTTTTGGGTGCAAGAGAGAATAGTTGAGCTGTTTCTTTGAATGTAAAATTACCTATGGACTCTTAGATCTGTTTAAATATTCAGGCCACCTTGCATACAGCTACATCCTAAATTTCATTTTCCTCTGAATGAATATAAATTCCCAAGAATCCATCATTCAGCCTGTAGCATTCCCTTGCTGACCAGCTTAATGTTCTACACTCCAAAAATCAAATAAGAAACTTCCTCAGATATCAATATCATCTTCCTCATATGACATCTGTCCTTCATCCCTTTTTTAAAGTCCTTTTATCTCCTTTTAACAGTCATGAATGCAAACACAGAGAGAGGATGATTCAGCTTTCTGTGCTCATGCCAGTTTAATTCATCCCACTTTTAAAGAACTTTAATTCCACTTTTAAAGAAGTTTAATCCTACTTTTAAAGAAGTTACTTCTACTGGTCTCTATCTGTTTTAAGGTTACGTGACTGAAATCCTGAGATCAAAACCAGACACAGGGGCAGCTTACTCAGCAAAGCAAGTTAACTATTTAAATATAAATCAAATCCAACATAGAGTGTGATTAGGTATCTAGTTTTATATCACACAGCAGGAATGAAGATTGAATAGCAAGGATTTTGCACCTGAAATTCATTGATAATTCAAAAGTCTTTGGGTTTTGGTGGCTGGGCATGTTTGTGTATAATTTACCTTGGTCTCACAGTCTAAACAGAAGTTGAAATTAAAGAAGTCAGCCCATAAGTAACTGAAATCTTGTGATTTCCATCACCTTATAGGGGAGATAAGGGCCCTTCAAGCTACTGGTGACAACTTGACAGCTCAGAGACAAGCAGGCACTTGGTTTAACATCAGTGCACTGGGGTTTGCCTGAGCTGCTGCTCAGGGTCACCTACACAGGAGATTCCTACTGTTTGAACCCCTTTGGGGACATTTAAAAGGTGGATCCTGGGGCCAGCTCAGCTGTCAGTGGGAAAATGCCCACATGGGAGAAGCAGACACAGCAGAGCTGTCAGCCTTGGAGCCCTGCACAGAGACTGAGTTCTGCTTTGGGTACCACATGGAAATACAGGGTCATGAAAACAGGAGGGTTGTTTCAATGATGGCTCTTAGTGATAATTACAGCAGGTCTTTTAAAAACAGAATTTTTTAGCATTTAAATATTTCTTAATCTTAAGTAGTCCCTTTCAAAGCTGATCAGACAGAGACAAGGAGTGGTTTGATGCCTGAAACACCTGGAAGAAATCCATGCACCCCCATTTGATCACCATATTCAAGATATTTCTCCCCTTTTCTAACTCTGTTCAGTCATTAAACGAGTGAAATGCCCTGCAGTGATGCCATCACACCATTACATCCTGCTGCTGGATAAAACCTGGCCTCACAAATTCTAAGAAATCAACTTTGCACAGATGAATCCTGTCCCCAGTACCTTTGATATGCAGAATTTGTACATAGCAGAGGGGAAGTCTGGCAGTGAATTCCTATTGCTTAAGATCTGATCTCGATGCACAAAGCGAAGTCTTGAGATTAGAAAAACGCATTTGCTTCTGGGAAATATTCTACATGCACAAACGTGCTCAGAAGACAGCTTTTCCTAGCACAGGATTGTGATTTCTATCTGCAACCCTTTGTTCAGAAGCAGAAGAAGGAGGGAAGAGTGGAGAGATCTGGGTAAGAGGCTTCCAACTTACCATTACTGCTCCAAAGCTTTCATAACTTGCTCCCACTCCTGCACAGGCAGGAGACCCACAGAAGCAATTCCCCAAATAAACCTTCAGAAATAATTTCTTCATCTAATTAGCATCTCTTATGATCCACATAACCCAAGAATAGCAAATGACAGAGCATGACTGTCCACCTGTTTTAGTATATAAGCAAAAGTGGAACAAAAGATGGTTCAAGTGAAGATTTCCAAATACAGATAAATGCCAAGGTTCTACCAGATGATTCCTAAAGGTTGATTTAATCAGGGCTGACAACCTTTTAAGAGCCCAGTCAACCTTTTTTAAGTGATACAAAATAAAGGAGGGGCAAAACTCTCACATTAATCCGAAACTGAACTCATAGGCTTCATGAAAGTTGACATCTGCATATGAGAAAATTTCACATGGCTGATCAAAGTTTCCCTCTGACATGATCTATTCCCACATTTATAGATTTGAGGATTTTATATTTGCCAGCAGACACACATTCCTCCTCCATACTGGGCACACTCATCAGGGCCCATCCTGGAAACATGCTCTGCAGACTCCAGGCCTGAATCTCCAGCTGTTGCACGGATTGGGAAGCAGGATTTGGTGAGGGAAGTGCTCACATTTGCTTCATGGCCATGCCCATCAAAGTGTCCAGGCAGATCAGGGCCTCCCTGATGGTTACACAAGGGCTCAAAGTGCAAGTGCAGCAGCCCCAAGCAGTTTTCCTTCTCCAAGGTAATATCAACGTGCTCTGACTGTTGCCTGCAGAGGTTTATATTCACCAAACAGGGCCAACTACTTTGAATTCATGTGAGCCTCCCAGTGCCATTGAAGATATTTAAGCAATCAGGAATTACAGCTGATTTCCTTGCCCTGGATACAATTAATTCCCATTAGCTGAGCAGGATCTCAAGGAAAAGACAAGTTGAAAAGGAAGGTAGGAAAGGTTGTCCTATGATGATGGGATAGATCTGTTTCTCAGGGCATGATGTCCCACCAGCAACACGCAGAGCTCATCCCAGATTCCCTGAGTGCCAGAAAGACACAGAAAGGAAAACACCTGTATCTATCCAGATACTCCTGAGTAGACACCAAAAGTCCTTCCCAGCATCTTGATCTCATATTCTGAAGAGCCTCAGGAAACACACACAGCATCCAAGAAATCTCCCAATATCCGGCCATCCCCAAGCACAAGACAGAAGCATCCTGATGGAACACACTCAAACTGGTCTTTCCAAACTGTGCACAAGCACAGATGTTTTGACAAATATGTTCTGCAACTGGCAGAGTTGTTTCCTCTGCCTTCAGTGTCACCGGATCCAGAATCACTTCCACATTATTTTGTCAGACCAAGACCTTAAGGAAAAAATGGAAGGGAAGGAGCGAGGGAAGCACAACAATCTCTTCTGTTAAATCCACCCCGTGTGCAAGCACATGAAGCCAGAGGAGTTTGCTGCCTCATGCTGTGAGTGCACGTTTCAGATTTTGGCAGGGGAACAAACCCTGGGAGCAGTCTGGAGGCATTCACATGTTTTGCTGCTTGCTTTGGCTACTGTCGAAGCAGCCTAAGCCCTGTGTGCTCTTTACAGGGATATGTTTGCACAGCATTTTTCTGAAAAGGATCACAATGAAAATACCTGCCATTTAGACTCTTCCACCCCCTCCTTTAAAAAAAAAAAGTTATTAAAAAAGCTGATTTTCACATTTTTCAAATAACAACAGCAGTCTTATCCGTAAGAAAAATCAAACTGGTTAAAATGGGGGTTTTTTTAGACTACCCTCTGCATGGCTCATTTTTTATTCATCACAGCACATATTCTCTCCTCTGTGAGACCTTACTAGGATATAAAATATATTCAGACTTTGACTGCTGCCTAAGGAAAGTCTGAAAGCCTTCAGAGCTCTTTTAAGGGCATGCATTTGACACAGGAGGGGGGCAGCACACCTGAACCAGCAGGAAGGTGACAGTTCTTCTTTCAGAAGTTACCAGGCAGCAGCAGATGGCTGTGGGGCTTAACCCAACACTCACTCTGCTTCTGAAGCTAATTTAGCAGCCTGCAGTGACTTCTCTGCTGCCTTGGCTGGGCAGCCCCCGGTGTATTTTGAAGCTGTACTTTACTTTTTTGGTGCCACACAGAACACATTTGATTCCAGCCCTCCAAAGTGCCTGGGCTGGAAATGGAGCTGAGATCAGCTGCTTAATTACCCTGAATACCTGACACTGCAACTCCACACTTTGTCCTGGCAATTCAGTGTTAGGAATGGTCACCTGTGTTATATCCCCCCTGGAATGAGTGCTGAGGACATTGAGAGCACACAGGAGAGGGAGGACTTCAATCAAGACCCAAGTTACAGCCTGGACCATGAGCCAGCTGTCCCAAGAGGGGCAGAAGAAAGGAAGCAAAGCAAGAGTACATCACTTTAGAAATTTCCATCACACCTTAAGTGACAGGAATTAAATTATCCCCCAGTAGGTCAGAAAGAGCTGTTAAAATGTGAGTCCAAACCCAGTTTGTCTCAGTGCTATTCATTGCTACAACTCTTCAAGTGCTGCAAGTCTCCAGCTTCCACTGGCTCAAACTTTCTCCTAGTGCTGTAAGAAGATGTGAAGTATGGCATAAAGGGCAAAGGAGATGCATTTGATTGTTCTGGGTCCTTGCTCATGGACTGATTGAAATACGAGGCATTATCTGCTTTTCCTTTGCTTCAGGGAGCTTCAAACCACTAGCACTGAAATGAACCCCTTTGAGGCTCTCTGATAATGCACTTCAGCAAGTATTTCACAATCAAAATGAGCCTTGGTATTTCTGAAAGTCGCCAGAATCATGCCAGCACATCTGCTTAGGCTGGATGACTGACTCATTTGGCCAAGCCCTGCTGCCTCTGTTTCCCTTTCCTAATAAAATAAGGATAAAAATTAAACCCTCAGTAGACTGAAGTTCTCATCCCAGTTCCAAATATTTTTTCCTCCTTTTTTTTAATGGCCTTCAAGAAAGGGGAATGCTTGGGGTTTTTTCACTGCTGTCATTTTCATCTGTTCTTCATCACAAAACAGATTGAGGGATTTTATTGATACTGATAGATGTCTGATCTTTACATGTCAAAAACCAAGGCAGAAAAGCATTTTGGAAAGTGAAAAATATAGGAAATATAAGGAGGGAATGGAATGGAATGGAATGGAATGGAATGGAATGGAATGGAATGGAATGGAATGGAATGGAATGGAATGGAATGGAAAAGGGAAAATTCTACAAGAAATACAGTTTATTAAGAAAAATGCTGAGAGAACTCATCCTAAGCTTGAGATAACAATGTGTATTAAACAAAACAAGTTATTGGCTTCTGCAAGTGGAATACAATACAGGTAGAAGAATATAATAAAGGGACTTGTAACAGCATTTTAATTTAATTCAATCATGATGATGGGCACTGGCCCTGATGATGGGCACTGGCCCTTTGTCTGCATAGTGCCTTGTTTTTAACTCTCTCTGGAAGGCAGAGTTAAAAATGGATTGGGAAGGTCATCTTAAAGGCATAGAGCAGAAAGAGCAATGTCATCTGTAAAAAAAATCAGAAGTGCACAACTGCAAGGCTGTCTTTGTTTCCCCAAATCTGTTGAAGCTGTGGTGTGTTTTACACATTAACCTCTCCATCCCATGGGCAGCACAGGGCCAGATGATGCTAAGGTGATAGGTCACTGAGGCAATAAAGCTAGGCCTTATTAATGTCTGTGCTCCTAAAAATGCTCCCCCAAATTCCTTCCAGATATTCAGCCGCACGATGGAAGTTTTATTTGTGGGTTAACCCATAGAGCAAACTGCAACCCTCCTGCCCTCTTAAGTCTCGCAGCCTCCTTGGAATGACTAAAATTCCCTCTGAGTTGCATTACCCAGAGTTTGTAAATGTCTGGAAGGCATAAACCACTAATGCATGTAATTTTTCTTTTCTCTCCCGCCATTTCTCCAGCTTTCCCACACAGATCGCTGCTTTTTCCCAACCACTTCAAGAGGGGGATATATTTCTGTCTCAAACCCCATGCACTATCTCTGCTGATCCAGGGAGTCAGATTTCACTGAGATTCAAAACATACTTCCTCGCTGAACAAATGGGACATTCCTTTTCCCCTGCAAGGGGCTGTCTGTTCACAAACCAGGTGTGACTCAGAGCGGGCACCCCCAGGACTTTCTTCAGGGAGATTTGGAAGGCCTTGAAGAGAAGTTATTGATTGACTACAGCCAGGAGCAAATACCTCAATGCACATGCAGTGAACTGGATCACTCACCCATGGATCCTATCCTTGGGTGGTTTTTATGGATCCTATCCTTGGGTGAGGTGTTGCCATGCAAAGCTCTTCCCACAGCCCTCTGCAGGCTTCCTTCTGCCCAGCACTGGAGGTTTCCTCCTGCAGAAGACACGTGTTGAGCCATAACAAACCTGTTCAGCAGTTTTCCCCATCATTTCTGCCAGGTTCACTTTGCATAATGTCTAGCACTGGTTCCCAAGGATATTTTTCGCACACAAGGAGCTTCTATCCCCTCTGAATAATCTCAAGTTATTAGCATATTCAGAAGGCACTTATTTCTGCGTTTTTCTTTCAAAGCAAGGCACTCAAATGCCTCAAACACCAAAGCCAAGGTGATCTGGGCCACTTCACCTTTAATTTTGTGTCTCTCCAGCTCACTAAGATTACATGCTCTGTATCAAAAATGTATTGCTTGGGCCTGAGCACTTGGATTAATTTTTATGCCTCAGCTTTACCTGGATTTCTCTCAAAAATATTTTTACAGTCATCCTGGAGGAGCTTGGCATGAGCTCAGGCATTGTTTCTCATCCTTTCTTAATGCAAACTGTGATACATCTCAGACCTGTGTGCACCCAAGATCTTCTCTCTTAGTGACCAAATCTTTGTACCATCCAAGACTTACTCACTGCCACCACACTAAAATCACTCTCACCTTTGAATAGCACTGCTAAGAATTCTGGCATAAAATACCTCTGGTAAAAAGCAAAGGGAGAAAAAAAAAGTCCCTCTCCACTCTGAGTGATGACAATAATAAAGTAACAATATTTTTATAAATCTGTGTGACACCGTTGCTCTATCAGCTACTTATTCTTGCAATGTAAAACTCCACTTCATGTTCTGTTCTAGGCTTAACCTCCAGAAACCATTGTAACAAGAAAAAGACTTTTCTCGATTTCTTGTGGTGTTTACGCCTCTGCAAGGTGATGACTGTTAAGCTGGCAGCATCTCCAAGAATCAAAAACAGACTAATCACTTAACATACGCAGACAGGCTGAATTCAGATAAGGATATGAAAATCAACTTGCTTTTCAAAACAAGTTGACAAGTCATATTGACAAGTCATAACTTCTTCCATTTATGAAATTAATTCAGAAATGTTTAAACAGCAGGGGTGCTCAGACTGCTTCTAGTTGGGACAGAAATGTACAATTTTGGCACTCACTGAAGGTGAGTGAGGGGGGAAAGTAAATGCAACCCAAGCTTTCTGATAGTGAAGTAGTTTGTTATAAATGTAGCTCTGTGAGTCTTGCAGGAGGTTGTTTTCAGCATGTGTTTCTTTGCTCCTGAATCGTATTTTCCCATCTTCCCAAGGTCAGTGATTTGTAACCACACATTACAGTGCTGGATTTGAACCTCAAAACCCCATTTTAAGATTTTGGTTCTTGTTCACTCCAAAAGCAGGAGCTGTGCACAGCATTGCCGCTCCTGCCTCGGATCTCATGTCTCTACTGCCAGATGACAAATGCCCGTGTGTCAATGAGTTTCTGTGTCTGTTTTCATATCTGAGACTCCTGTAGTGGATAAATAAACACTGAAGTGGCACAACTAGTTCTGCATGAAATCAGTGAATAGGCTGATTTGCTGTATGCTAACAAATCTCTGCTCCATTCATTTCCTCCTCCTTCCTTCTGTTAAAAGGATTCCTCTCTCCTTGGGCTCTTTTTTTAATCATCCTCACATTTTAAGCAAGGGAGGATACTTCTCAATCCCGCACATTTCTTTGAAACTCTGATTATTGCAACTAATCACCTAATTGTGGCTTGGTTGGAGATACCAGGCATTCCAAATGAGCTTTTCCAGGTACCAGGCAATCAGACCCTGCCAGATTTCCCAACTGCACCCAGCTGGGTGGAGCAAACCCCGGTGGGTTTGGCAAGTCAGCCGCTCCCACCACCCACACCTGCACACCCCTATTGGTGCCTTGCTCCCTGAGCAACTCTTTCTTCTCCCCCTCGTCCCACCCACCACGGCAGCTGGGCCAGGAGGGGAATTTGTAGTTCAGCAGTTCAAAAGAAAGCTCATCCATCCTACACTGAAAACCGTGTCAGGGGCACGGCTGCCCTGTTCTGACTTGCCTGGAGTGAGCGGGATGCTCCAGCTCCCAGCTCCAATGTGAGCACACACATGGAAGGGCTCCTGCTGTCACACCAGGCAGTGCCTGGCATTCCAGGGCTTTAGCTGCCTCTTCAGATGAGTAGAATTCTCTGCTGAAATCTGAAGGAACTTCATGCTGCCAGGCAGCTGGGAGCCAGGACATCAAAAAATCCCCTCTCTCAGTTTTCCCAAAGCAATGCAATAATATCACACAGGCTCCATGGCTACATACAGCTCCAGTGAATGTGGTAGAAGAAACAAAATAAAAGCAAAGGCCTTCAGCTTTAAAAGCACCTCAAACAATGTAAGGACTTATTTTTCCTGTTTCATTATTTTCATGACTGTTTTTATCCTCCTTACAAAATGATTTCTAGCATTATTAAAAGCACCTGAACACTACACATTCAAAAGGACACAGCCAACACTCAAGACTTTTTTCCTTCCCTTTTATCTACACCCAGAAAGAAAGGACTAGTTAATATTCCTGGAAAACCAAAAAAAAACCAAACAAAAAAAAAAAGGCAGCCTTTCTGCCTCCAGACTCCCAGCTGCCTTTCCTCACGGCTACAAAAATGCAAAAATGTACTCCCTGAAATCCTGTTGACACCACTTGTTGATTATGGTGCACAGGGATTACCTGACCTGATAAAGCTGGGTTTCTTCCCCTTCTAGTGGGGTAGTGCTGATTTCTGGATGCAAAGTTTTTCAAAAGAAGCACAGTAAAGGTGGGAAAAACTTTTGAATGCTATGTTCCTTGACAGAGCATGGAAAATAACTGGGAAGTCACTCTTTCCTTCTATTTCCTTGCAAACCTTCTCCATCTGTTGCAAACTCAGTATTTCAGCAGGCAAGCGGGCAAAAACATGCCCAAGAAAATGTGATGCCCTCGTCCCAAATCACTTATACCATTTTCCCCAGGAAGTTCAGGCATTTATCTAAGGTCAAACACATCCTGTGTGAAGCAAATACAGGAAAGTTGGAATCTTGCCTACTTCCATCTCACTAACCATGGTTTGGAAATAAATGCAATTAAAACTAAGGGGAAAAGCTAATTCAGCTTTATTGTTAAATGTGGTGGTGCTTGTTTAGTGCTCAGCATGGTGCTGATCCAGTGCTGCTCCCTGCAAAGGACACTCTCCCTCCATCTTTACAAGCCCATGGGATAAAGAGGCCCAGGGATAGTGACGAATCAGACCAAATAAAGCTTGTGTTTATAATGTCCTCATTTTACCCCCTGCCTTATCTGTAATTAATATCTGTAAAATGTTTTGAACTTTCTTGTTCTTTTATCTCAGCCATGGCGCAGCCCCTGCATGTGATGAGTTGAAGCAGCCTCCTGGAGGGATTTGGGCTGGCAAAAGGGAGGAATCTCTACCTGCTTATCATTTTTGCTTGGCAGGATTAAAAATGATGGTAGCCAAGCACTGCTTGCAATCTTTAATATTAATGCGGTTTATTTTGGTCAGCAGTGCTAGTCTGTTGGGTTGTGGTTGAGATCAAGCTGTGATTTTCCAAAGTGACTGACCAAGTTTCTCTCAGCAGTTTAGTTCTGCAATGATAAGTACATGCCTGTGTAACCCGAGAAACTTCAGGGAGGTATGAGAAAGGGTTTGTGAACCAAACCAATCTGAGGCAGTGCTGCTCTTGGCAGTGTCAAAATATGACCCATGTGGTTGGTTTGATTCCCTGGTAAGTCCACAAAATCCCTTCTATGGGGACTATAAAGTACAAACCAACATTTCAATTTGTGACAAACAGTTGCACAAAGTAATTTATTGTGAAAAGATCCAAAGTAACTCAGCACCAATCCTTTTCTGAAATTTTTTATTATTATTATTTCTACTATCTGTAATTACAGGCATGAAATCCAGGTAATAAGTGGGTTACGTTTTCTGCTAAGAAAATGATGTCTATAATTACAGGCACATGTTCAGCTGAGATACTGTGGTATCCAGAGCTTCCACAAAGATGATAATTGTCAACCTTTGCACTGTAATTAAGTCTAAATGGGAATCCTAATCGTTTTCCAAATGAGCAAACAGTAAGCCTATCTTGATTGGCTCCGTTGTGACAATGAATGAAACTGATTTACTCTATGAGTTAATTAAGTTTTATGAAATCCCATGACCCCCTCTCCTCAAAACCCACATTGTCAGCAAATATTTGAGCTAATTAGTCCTGTATTGTTTTAGTGCTGTGTGATAGTATTACCTGCATTATCCCATTAGGAGCCTTGGTTTTCTGCAACCTTGATTTCAAATTTTCTCCCTTGGAGCAACTCCTCTGCCTTTGATTCACCTGTTCCTTGGGTTCACGGCCTTCTCTTGCCTTTGAGGCTCATGATTTCAGCAGGGCTCACGAACAAAAGAGGATGCTGTGTTCTTTGGTGCTCAGCTTTCCCTACAAATGCTCTTTATTCCTCTGTGACCTGACGGGCTCAGTGTAAGTGATCACATCTCACAGGCTTTCTGTGCACTGCCATTCCTGTGGGATACTTTTCCCTATCAAATGCCAGTGCAGGCAGCCCAGCAGGACTCTGCTTAGCGTGGACCACATGGGGAGGGAGTGTGGATTGCTGGAGGCAATGAATCACCCCAGGTAAAAGGTTATGCTACATGACCCAGCTACAACCAATGGAACCTGCCCTTGCCCTCTGTTCCCACATTAAACATAACAAAACTATGTTGGAACTGTTCAAAACTCGTGTGGATGTGGCACTTGGGGATATGGTTTGGTGGTGCTGGGTTAACAGGCTCAATTTCAGAGGTGTTTTCCAGCCATAAAGATTCTATCATTCCATATCATTAAATCAACTGCAGTTAAAGAGGCCATTTGGAGTCTGCTCCAATGGTTGATTTGCTCCGTGCCTAGCAATTAGCATGCAACTATGCAGAAGAATCGAGGAACTCTTCCACATCACATCCTCGGTCTCCCAGGAAAGCCACAGTGAGATAAGGGTTCAGGAAGAGGTTGGTAGGAGCTGCCTCAGCTGGGGGTGGAGAAGAAGGGGAATTCTGGATGCCCTCATCAGCCAATAAAGCACAGGCACACTCAGGCAGTACTGATTTATTATCTGTGAGGACGAGGTGTTTTTTTTTTTCCTTTGTTTCCTACTATCTCTGCTCCCTTTGCTTTCTCCCCCCAGTTTTCCTAGAAGAACGTATTTATTCTTCCTTTCATGAAGGACCTGAACTGCAAAATAAATGCAGAGTAAAATGTTTCCAATGCACTTGCTCAAATATAAAGTTTGTGCAATTCAGTGGAAAAAATCACAGAGCTGAAAAAATATATGTGCTTCCTGTGGCGAGAGCACCTGAAAGGCAATGAAATTCCATTACCTGAAACAAGCCCATAAACAGCATTACATAGCAGCCACTTGTCAGTCCTGGATGCTATTTGTGGGAAGCCACTAATTGCAGCTTTCATAAAAGGGTTTGACTCCCTTCCAGGCTGATGCACAGAGCATTCCAAGCGGGTGATTTAGGAGCTGCAGAAAGCCAAATGCCCCAGCCACAGGGGAAAGCTGCCACTTTTGGCCTCCCTCAGGACAGCTCCCCAGCTGAGCAAGGTGTTGGCCACTTCCTGCCAACTGCCTTCCATGTTGTCAGTGCCTCCTCCTCCAGCAGGGCCACCCTAAAAATCAGGGGTCTGTGGGAGAGGGCATGGCAGCAACACCGTAAGGGGCAGCCTGATTAAATCCTAGGATTTAATCTTATGGGAGAACTAGGCAGAAAGACTAAGATTGCCATCTATTTGCCTAAAGAGAGGCAGTTAATGTCTCTTAGGATGGAATTCTCAAGAGTCTGTGGTCCTAGCACAGAGAATCCTGGCCCTACGGAGACATCCTCCTTTCTGGAAGAACAGCTGGAGCTCAGGTGACATCCCAGAAGTTTGGGATGGTCAGGCAACACTAATGGCATGAATTACTTTCCCATGGCCATACAATGAGCCCTCAGCAGAAGTTGCTTTTCCAGTCTAATGCTTTAGCAAAAGACCTTTCTTCCTAATTACCTGTTTTCTTATGTAACCCAGGCTCCTGTAGAGAACAAATATGGGAAATGAAATTTAAGTCAAACGCATTATCTTCCTTCTGAATCCAAAACACACAGGCCTCACCTCTGACCCCAGGATTTCTTCATACCTTGCCCCCTGAATCTACAGGGATGACACAATAGGACATGCTTGACTGGCAGGTGGGAAAGCTGGCATGCAGCAGTGTGATTCATCCATCCTCTCAGAGCACACACAGAAGACAATCTGCTGATGTTTGGATAGTTTGCATGTTCTTATCTCAGTGGAACTTGTTCACACAAGCAAGGTTTGACTATTATGTTATCTTAAGCCTTGCCCTATACTTGTCCTAGTAGCTGAAAACAAGTTATTTTAGCCAAAGGCTCCAAAATTCTCACCCTTTTTTAAAAAATAAAAATAAACTGATCACTGAATTAAAAAAAAAAAAAAGAGAGAGGGAAAAAAAAGAAATAAAAAGGAAGAGAAAAAAACAGAACAGTATTTTCAGTGGCTCTTGAGCTGGAAAAACAACATTTTTTAATGAGGGGAAAAAAAAAAGATTAAGGCCACTCAGCAGCTGAAAAAGCAAGCACTTATTAAACCAAAATATTTAATGTTCACAGCCGTTCAATGGTTGGAAAAGCATGTTCTAATGACAGTGTTTAATAATGTTTAGAGCCACCCAGGGCCTTGAAAAGCAACTTCTTGCCCAACTTTACAGAGCTGCTGATCCTAATAAATAACATGCATGTTGAACCCACATGTAGTGAGTCAGAATCCCTGACTCTTCTGGGGAGAAAAGGGTTAAAAACCTGAAGCAGAAGGTGCCCCTCTACTTTGGGGTACTTGGCAGAGAGAGAAGGGGAAGGAAACAAGTGCTGCAGAAAGAAGCTGGGATCACTGCCATTCTTCCAGTGAGGAATATCCAGCATCCAGAAGGTCCCCACATTGTCTCTGTGTGAGAAAATGGAGAACAAATACAGGTTTTTGCTGCCAGGTTTGTGGTACTGCAGACACCCCCTGCATCTTCACAAACTGGGACCGCTGGGGATTGCAACTGGGCAAAAGAGGCCAGGGACAGATTTTTATCCTTGTTTCCAAGCAACGTACAACATCAAATTCTTCTTCAGTTTGATAATCTAATGGCTTGTCCTGAGGCAGAGCCTCAGATCCATTCAGATTTCATCATATTGGCACAGAAGATATTTGCTGGGGAATGGTCCTGCTTTAGCTGTTCCTGTGCATATTGAAAATGCTCTTAATTCTGCTGCTCTTAAAAAATACCTCAGCAAGGAGAGCTGAGGTGGTGTGAACCTCTGAGCCTTTCAGCAGCGTGACTGCCTTGCATTCCAAACAGTGCTGCAATTTGCTGTCAATATTTCACACTCTTCTAATTTTCATTTATGGAAAATGAACGCTCGGAGTCATCCCGCCTTGTTGATGGGGATGCAGGGAGCCATTCGAATCCCCTCTGGGCATCTGGAGCTTTTCCAGCAGCTCAGCATGGTACCTGCAGAGCAATTTGTCTCTGCAAAAATATTTTGCCATTTAAAGCCACTAAGTGGCAGGGAAAAGCAAGCCCTGAAATATATGTTGTGCTGAGCGCCGGTTCACACTGAGGCCTTTAAATGCAATGCAGAAACCCCTCCCAGAGACACCAGGCTGCTGCTCAAAGCACCCTTTCCACCAGCAGAAAGAGGAGAGATCAATGTGTGTTAATCAAGGTATCAGATAGAAGGGAGAGCTTTCAACAAATAGAAATTGTACCAGTGTGCTGGCACGGTGCCAGGCATCTGGCCAGGGCTCTATGCAAATAAAGGCACAGCAAAGGCTCCCAGCACAGCCCTGGGGTCACAATCAGCTGCCCCAGCTCATGCTTGCAGGGGTCTGTGGTGCCCACTCACCCCATCCTACACCAGGGACCAGCCCCGAGGTCAGCCTGTAATTGAGATGATGACAAGAATTGCTCTGGGTTGCCCTCTCCTTAGTGCCAGGCCCAAAATGTTGAGATTTTCCTAAAAACCCTGAGAGCTTTCAATATTAACATCACTTACTGTAGATAGAACTTTTTATTTTTTTCTGGATACCATGTAATCAAGAAACTGGCCTTTCCTCCCTCTTCTTCCCCGTATAAATTATTGTTAATTGGAGCTAAAATGGAAGTTAGATTGATGCTAAAACACCAGACAGAGAGGGCTGCGAAAGGTGAATGTGGGGGAGGGTTTGATTGCTGTGCATCAGCCTAAAATGAGGATCCTGGAGGGAAAAAATGAAAAAAAACAAAAAACCAAAAAAAAACAACACAAAGGACTGAAGGTAGCAGCTCAACAGCACACATCTGTTGCTGCTCCCACCAACATTCAAGCATCCTGTAAGAAATTTGTGGTCACTTCTCTTGGGACTTTTTCCCATTTTCTGCAAACATCCTGAAAAAATCCTACAGCTTAGCGTCCCCCAGCAGCTCCCACCACCTGCTCTCTCCAGCCTCCAGCCCCGGGCTTGTCCAAGCTCTCACAGATACTGTGCAGATGAGAACAGGCTACAGGAATCCTGGGGAGGAAGCACATGTCTATCTGTACATCTGAATGAAAAATGCCCCGGATCCAGTTTCCTCCTGTTAAGATCGTACCAAACACTCGAGCAGTTCTCTCCTGAGGAGCTGTAGGGAACCACCTTAAGCCCTTTGACAGTTTTGACAACAGCTGCAGCAAGATTAATGTTCTAACTGCATTAGTATCCTTAGTGGTACTAAGTGGTTTTTCATATATTTGCTCTTCCACAGTGGTACTACAGGATATTTACCCACTGGGAATGCTCGACTTTAAACAATAAAAGGACATGAGGCTGTTTTCCCCCATACCAAATTTTCACTCACGATTCACAATGAATTTATTTGGATTCATCACAATTTAAAGTAATGCAAACAAAGCAAAAGAGAAATAAAATTCCGGATCTGGGGAGTAAGGATATTCAAGTTGAACAAGGAATGCTCTGCTGTAAAAGGATGTCCCAGCACCCTCCAAATTTTTCCTGCTAAAGGAAATTTTATAGGGTGAGAGCTGATGAGTAAACTGTATGGAGCAAGCTGAAAATCTCATGTCAAGAGAAGCCAAACACAGTAAACTGAGCTGGCACAGTTAAGGGAAATGGAAGGAAATGGAGGATAGATTGGGCTGTTGGTGTGAAAGCTGCACTTGTGTTGAGCTCCAGTGGTAATTAATAAGGGCAATGGGGTCTGACTGTGGTGGGAAATGAATGGAAACAAGCAGGATCCATGTTGTCCCAAGGAACAAGAAAATAGCCCCAGAATCTGCAAGTGTCATTACAGTGCAACAGGGGTTCATGAGAACACGAGGAGTTAAATCTTCCTTTCAATTGACAGGGCATTTTTTCTTCTCTCTGAGAAATAACCTGGTTAGACTCCTTGGAACAGCTGTTTTCTACCATCCTTGTCATCTGTTTTTCAAATTACCAAGATATTCTTATGATTTCAGCTCAAGAGCATCTGGATTTCTTGAAAACTCCCATCACTTCAGGTTTTCCCTCCACCTCCTTTACATCCTGTCTTCCTCTCTTTGGTCTCAAAATTAATTTTTCCCCTAATATGCTGATATTCTTAAACTCAGAGATCTGGCAGGGTCTCAGTTCCAAGAGTACAGGCATGCAACAGAGGAAAGGGTGTTAATTATTCATCACGAATCCTGATTATTTCAAAATCTTGTCCTTCTAGTTTTAGTTCCAAGGGAAAGGACCACCTGAGTCAATTGTAAAATTTCTGTTGTCATACAATCATTCCTCAGAAGTCTTTAAGGAACATAAACATTGCAACCAGTGCTCAGCCTTGTGCTGAAATGAGGAAATTGCTCTCCTTCCCCTTTCATATCCACCACAATGGTCAAATTCATGACTTTGCTACAAAACCTGAGGCATATTCCAAAAGTGAGTCGGTGCCTAAGATGCAGAGCACAGGCCTGAAGAGCTCAGCTAGAACATTTACCAGTAAGTGTGCAACCTGAAATTTAACATCAAACAGCAGGATGGGCAGTATCAGTGAGGCTGTAAAGCATTGAATGATTTTATACATTAAATAAATGAAACATGATGTCCCAGTTCACAGCATGTTGCACTTTACAGGTTTGTGACAACACAGCATCTTGAGACTTTAAGTGAAGCAAATATATTTTGCTAGTTTTGTAACAAGATATTGCATCTTCAGTTTGCCACCTGCTGCCCATGTTACTCCCTGTGCATCCTAAATCAGGTATCCCTCACTACAATAGCACATTTTCTCCCTCCTGAAATCAGCAAACACCTCTGCTCCCCCATGAAGGTCAATGAACTCATCAGGGTTCAATACCACATTCTCCTCTCTGCAGCACAGCAATAAAAAAGGACTTGGGATTTCCCATTTGGTTTTCCTATACAGATGGAATATACCAGGCACTCAAAACGAGTTTTATTTGTCTGCCTTCGGGTCATTTGTGGTGATGCTTGGTCTCTGCAGAGGTTCCAGCTGTCAGCACTGTGCTGCTGGGATGCAGCAGCCTGGCACCCAGAGCAGCACACTGAGATATTTGCAGTCCCTCTGGCTGCCACATCTCACCCTCATCATATCAGCAGGGCTTAGCAGAACCTTATCTGGCAAGCCAGCCTTTCTCGCTGTGAGCAAACCGGATGGGTTTTGTGGCCTGGGTTGTCACCAGCCACAGGAGGAGGAGAGGGGTCTGTGATTCCCCTTACACACAAAACAGCCCCAGGGCTGGGTCCTGCTGCACACGGGGGACAAAGCTGAGCTGCTGGGGAACCTGACAGGTTTGAATCTGCCCCTGACTGAGAGGGGAATGCGTGGGAGATGAGCAGGATCTGGGAGTGCTGCTCATACTCACACAAAAGTCTTCACTAGAATCAGAATCCTTAGAGCCTGGAAAAGATCACCGAGTCTATCCAACCATTATCACAGCACTGCCATGGCCACCACTAAAACATGTCCCTAAACACCACATCTACACATTTTTAAATGCTTCCGGGGTGGTGACTCCACCCCTTCCCTGGGCAGCCTGTTTCAATGCTTTACCGCTTCCACTGAAAAAAAAAAAATTCTAATATCCAACAGAAACCTCCACTGGCAGAACTTGAGGTAATTTCCTCTGTCCTGTCACTTGTTATCTGGGAGAGGAGACCAACCTCCACCTAGCTGCACCTTCCTATCAGGCAGTAACAGAGAGGGACAGGGTTCCCCCTGAGCTTCCTTTTCTCCAGGCTGAGCCCCCTCAGCTGCTCCTTACCAGACTTGTGCTCCAGACCCTTCCCAGCCCCACTGTCCTTCTCTGGACACTCCAGCAGCTCAGTGACTTTCTTGTAGTGAGGTACCCAAAACTGAACACAGGGTTAGAGGTGTAGACACTACACCCTCACCACACTGCGCCCCATGAAGAGGCCCATCAGTGGCAGATAATCTGGGCAAAAAGCTGCACCAGAGCAGCCACACACCTTTTAGGGTCTGAGGTGTGATCTCTATGTGGCAGGTGGTCTGGTTTCCTTGAGATAAGGTTTAGCACCTGTAGCACATCGTTGCAGACAGCCCTTAATGGGAAAGCCCTGGGTCAGCACTCAGGATAGCCTTGGACCCAGGATCACCCTGGGCTATTGACTCATGAGCAACTAAAATCAAATAGCCAGCAAGGAGCACAGACTGGAGAAGGACCTTGAGAAGCATTTATTGACCTGATTGATGCAGACTGGACAATGGTGGACTCGGGGAAATAAACTCAGGATTGAAGTTGTACTGCTTTCCATAGCTACCTGACACCACTGCTGCTGAATTGGCACCACTGAGATCAGTGAATGATGGGTTGAATTTTTGTCCCACCTGGATTTTGAACACTCAGCAGCTCCCAGGCATCAACACCCTTCCTCACAAGCACATCCATCAAGACTGGCATTGATGGATTAGCCAAGGACTGACTGGACATGAACTAATGAGCATCACTGGGGTGAGGCAGACATGGGCTAAAAGGGCAGCACAATGGGAGCTTTCATTCCACAGGATGCATCTGCACTGGAAACCATGTCCAGCCATAGCCTTGCAAACCCTCCAGCCTGTGGTCTGGTTGGGATGCAGAACCTCTGACAGCGAGTGCAGGCAGTGTCCTGGCCCCAATGTGGAGTTAAATGAACATAGCAGCTTCTGTGGAGGTGTCCAAACCCACCCACAGCCCTTGGGATGGGATCAGGGCATGCCAGGAATGGCAGTAAAATATCTCTGACCAGGGTGGGTGAAAGCTGTGATAGTTGGAGCCTGGTGTGAAAAAGCTGAAGGTGAAGTAACAAGCAGGTAGCAGAGCAAGCTCCCAGGACCACAGGGGAAAAAAGAGGCTCAAAAGATACCCAACAGCATCTCAAGTCTAAGAGAAGAATACCTCTAGCATGTTGGTGTCTGTCAGGAGGGACAGGTCTCTCATAGGGCCCAAGGCAGCCATTCCCTGGAGCTGTGCCCTGGGACCAAGCTCCCAATCTCAGATTTGCCCCAGCTCTGCCTCACTCCTCTGAACTGCCTTGCTGTCCTCTCTTCGAGGTCTGTAGTCATGGATAAACAATCTCCATGTGCTATGGCAGAAAAATCCTATTGCAAAAAAATTCTCTGAACTAGAATTACCTAAAAACCTCAGAAACACCCAGTTTTATCTGGGAAAGGCAAAATTTTCCCTCTCTACAAGCTTTACACTTTACAGAGTATTTTATTTAACACCCTGGAGCCTGAAGCAACTGTTTCCCATTTGTACTATCTTTTATTTCCCATATGACACGTGTGACCAAAACCCTGATGTAAATACTGTGGCACTGCATATCTTCATGAGTCCATGCTGACACATTCCCTTTTGAAGGTAACTGGATGCAAAGAGCAGCTGGAAGTAGGGAAGTAAGAGGCAGATCAGATGAAGCTGTGAGTAAATACCACAGAGATTGTGTAGTGTGGGTGTGAGCTGGGAGATTCCTAGAAAAGGGCAATAAAATAACAGCCCTTGGCTTTAAACATTATTTACTTATTCATCTAGACCTAAATTTCAATTGGTAGGGAGCATTTAGGGGCAAATAAGTATATAGCCAATGCAGTTTTGATGGTGGATTTGTCATAAAGGTCCATTTCACACCTATCAAGTATTTAATTACCCACACAGCTTTAGGAATCCACCACAGGGTTTCTCTTCCCAGAGTCGGGAGGGGCATGTGACAGCACAGATCTTCCTCAGTGCAGCATCCAGCTGCTGGTGATTGATGTTGTATAAAAAACAGATCATCTGTCTCTTCTTTTCCCCCTTCCTCAGGAGGGAACCTTTTAATTGGCTGATAATATCCCCCCTTTAGCCTGTCCTCTGAGCGGATTATATAAATCAGGCATATAAAAGGTCAGGGGAATCCCAGGGGAGGATCCATAAAGAACAGGAAGGTTGTGTTGCAGCCATCCTACTGCCTCCCCACAAGACTCACAGAAGAACCACAGAGGTCCAACTCCACCCCTCACACGGCCAAGAAGCTCCTGTTGAGCAAAAATTAATTAATGTCTTCCATTCTGTCTCAGTGGGAAAATTCCAGTAAGTGGCACCAGTGGCAGCCAGTTCCATTTCCCAGTGGGTTAATGTCAGAACCCACAAGTCAGATCAATTTGTGGGCTATGGCGTCAAATGGGAAATAAAAAAATAAAAAATAAAAAATAAAGGAAAAAATAAAAAGAGCATCTATTTGCCTTCGTTCCCCACATTGATGAAGTTGCTTCCAATACCTGCAATTATTATCTTCTTGAGAAAGGATTTAATTAGCATCATAATGTATCTTCAAAGTTCCACGAAGAATAAAGGAATCTGGCACAAAGCAGGATTCCTGGCATGGAAATCAGCCCCTCATCTGAGCAGCAGGGGTGATTGTACAAGCATATTAGTGTGAAATAGGGGAATGCTCTTCTATTTGCTGCTGGAAAAATTTTGATGAATAAATCAAAATCTTTATCATGTCTGAATGCACTAATAAAGCCTCTGGTGTTGGAGAAGGATCAGCAACTGCTGCATGATAAGAGCTTGATTCTGCTCTGTGGAAAGCTGCAGGAATGGTGTCCCAGAGGACAGAGATGAGGCAGAGAGAAATGTGCTTCAGAAAATGCTGCCTTCTCCCAAGGGCTAATTCAGCAACCTTCAGACAAAACGTGGACTTTCCCTTCTGTGCCACCAAAGCAAAACTTGTTTTAAGTTGGGCAAAAAAAAGTTCATTTATAACCTCAGACAATTTCAGTGGCTGGCACAACTGCTAAAATATAATGTTCTTTGTGCCATATTTATTGAGACATTTTGATAACATATCTGGAGATGCTGTGTAGACACATTAAGAAAAGGCATCCCTGTGTCAGACAGCGCGGGCCACAGAAATGAAAGATGATGTAACAACAGATGAAGGCACTTCATCACAGATCTGCTTCTTGCACAATTCAGAAGAGTAATAAGGTGGTGGGCAGAAAGACTCACACCCTGCCACACATTCAGTTGCCACTGTAGGAACGGGAGTTCATTGTAAATCACAGCAGGAGGTGACTCGGAGCTGGTGCTGAAGGACAAATAGCCATTGCTTCATGGGCCACTGACACCAGGGCAAGCCATGGCCGTGGTGGGCTGTGCTGCTCAAAAAATGATGGGCCAGATAATGTCAAGCATGAAATGTAATCCTCACAGTCCTACCTGACCTGAATGGAAAACTCTGAAATAAAGACGTTGGAAAGAAAGAATGATATTAAGTATTCTTGAAAAATCGTGAGTGGCACCTGTCAGTGCACTCACATCCTCCCTTGAAGATTTTCACTGACGTTAAGCAAGAGTGTAAATAATTCTAATCTCATTCCTAAGAGAAGGGAGGGTGGAAACAAAAGAGGTGAGGTGGAATGCAATTAGGTTCTGCAGGGAGGATGAGCAGGCAGCTGCAAGCGGCTCCTGAGCAACCCGCGGCCGGAGCCACTCGAGATGGCTGCACTTGTTATCTGCAATCTGTTTACAGAGGAGTAATTGAAAGTAGAGATGTCTGTCAGGCCAAGTGTAACAGTTTGTTCACGCTTTTCTGCCCTTTCAGTGTAGCTGAAACGATGGCAGGAGTGATAAAGGGCGAGGACCCACGAGGTGTGAAACCAATCTGATTGGCACCGGGAGAGGCTGTGATGTGTGTCAAGTTCACCTCCACAGCGATGTTGTTTTTACAGCTTGTGACTCATTCGGGTTTGTGCAACTGCTACAAAGCTATTTCTGGCCACTGGGACACGCGTTTGACTAGAGCAGGATTGAGGAGAGATTTTGTGCAGATCACTGTGTCTGTGTTTTTAGAAGAGAGCTCTGGAGCAGGGCCCCAGAGCTGCTGGTGCAGGACATGCTCAGGAAAAAGTATTTCTAACTCCATTCTCCTACTTCATTTACTCCATTTTACAGTTTCCCCTACTGTTTTCTTAGTGCTGTAACAGAAAAACACTGTATTAGGCACTTTCAAATGAAATGTGGTGGTGAGTGAAACATGCAAGTTGCTTTTGTTTCCCATTTCAGATCAAGAGCTGTGCACTGGGCAAACTTCCTAGAGTGTGCTGCAGATTCCCAGAGTGAGACCTATGACAAACATTCCTGAAAAAAATGTGTGCTGACACAACACATTTGATATTGATATATGTAAAAATGTGTGAGGAAAAGAATATTTTTGGGATATGACTTTTTCCCAAAATGCTGAAACTTTCCTACATGGAGGATTTCTTGAAGCCAGTGAAGATAAAATCTGAAAAGGAGAGTGTAAGGAAGCAGGAGTTAAGCTCAGCTCAAGCCATAGCAAAGGTCCTTCCACTTGCAGGTCTATCAACACTTCTCACTGCAGATAGGAAAAATATTTCCTATTCCCATTGTGTTTCCTTCCAGCCCATGTGCATATCATTATAACCTACCCTGGAGAAGATACACTCAACCCCCAAAATACTCAGTATTCTTCTGTTTGATGCTAGTCAGGGACAACAAATGTGTGAGGAAATTACTGTAAAAGCTTTTGTGTGTACATGGGAACAGGAGCATCAGCAACAGCCAAGCAGAAAACTAAAATCACCACCTCTCACCTAATGGAAAGTGCCAGCCATGAAGGAAGCAAGAGAACATTTGGAAAGAAGTGACACAGGGAGGGTAAAACTACTGATCTATCTGCAGACTGCCAAATGCCAGGGGTTTGTTCAGTGCCATGATTATTAGGGAGCATTACTCAAAGGAAGAACTAGAAAGTAGAAGTGGAAAGTGGAAGACAAGGAAAATTGGACTATTCCACATCCTTACCATGTTTAGAAGGACAAAGTCAGGCATGGGACACTTCAGTCTTCTTTACAATGTTTAACCCGTGGCTAAAAGGGTCTTTATAAGGTTATTTAATATTTAAAAGAAGAATAAAGGCTGGCACAAAGGAAAAAAGGAGAAGATCTCACAGTGGTCCTGCCCGGGCCTAAAGAAATAAATCCAACAGCACTTTATGAGAAAAGCAGGTGAAGTTTAGATTAAACTCCAAGTATCTCTGCTTTTTGGATGATCCTATCATATTTGATTCTGGGCTGTGTTTGGTAGAAAGCACCTTAAAATTGATAAAACACCACCCTACGTCTCAGATCTTCCAAGTAATTTTTGTTAGAGGTTGTTTAAACGATTCAGACCTTCCCAGCATGCACACATGTGAAAAAACCAGCCATGCTAACCCCAAATCCCATTTACTCCTTTTCATGCTCTGTTGTTCTTGAGCTCCAGCTGGCACCAGCAGTGGCCACAATAAGTCACAGGGAGCATCCCCCTGCCTCAGCAGCTCTGGAGGACGGCTTGGGAGAAATCTCAGTAGGAAGCCTGCACAGCAAAGATTTTTTCACCCCTTTTTGAAGGCACAGTGTGACTGAAGAGTTTAGATAAGGCTCCGAATGCATCTGTCCCTTGGGCTGAGTGCTTGCAGCCAGAGCCTGTGTTACAGACCAAGGCTGCAGATCCCCCTGTCACAGATAGGAGCTGGATTAGGCTTCACACATAAAATTTCTCCCCTGTCTTTTCCATAACTAAGAAGCAGGGTTGCATTCTGTGCTGGCACAGATGATTGCACTGGATTACCCCACAGTCAAGTTACTGGAGAAGGGAAAGTGAAGAGAACCCCTGGAGTTTTTAACCTATTTAAATAAAAACCAGCATGGATGAATGTGACTCCTTGTGTTCTGATAAACTAACAAAACAAAACTAAACAAAATTCTGCCAAACCTACCAGAGGCTGGGATCTAGGGCAGAGATTTGTGGCTAGCCAGAACCCAAATCCAAACCCAGACCTGGCTTCCTCCCAAGCAAGTCTGAATTTCACCTCTAGTTTTTCTAACGCTGTTGCTTATGCAAAGCCTGAAAACAGTCAACATCTTCACGGTAAGTTTGGTTTCCTTCTTGCTCTGAGGGCCTGGGAATGGCAGAGCAGAGCACAGAGGGCTGTTTGTCTTTTGCAACCTGTCTTCATCCCCACAGATCAATTTGGCAAATTAAATTCAGGGTGTGAATGGCCCCTCCGCCCAACTGCTCCGGGATCAATCCGGCGCCGACTGTGCCCCTCGGAATATTTATGCCAAAGAGCATTAAAAATAAATAATAAAATGCTGCTTCTTCAATATACTCTGACATTCAGCAGAAAGAAAAATGAAGGCGAGGTAGGGAAGGGGGAGGAGAGGGGAAAGCAGTCAGTTCCCAGAATGAAAAGCACAGGCATGTGTGTCAAATGGTTTTGTCTGGAGCAGGTGGCAGGAGGATGCTGCACAGAGGAAAATACTCAGCTTGCCTCCCTAGCAGGCAGATCTGCATAATTGCAATTCAGGCAGGCAGTGTTGGTCCCCTACATGCTTTGCTGAGGCAAAACTCCCTCCGTGGCAGGAATGAAGAGAAGAAAATCAGGTTCAAAGTTACCTGCTGGAGGGTATTTTGGTAGAGAGGAGTCCATCTGTGGGGATATAAGTGTAAATAAAGCACATGCCCAATTTTTTTCTCAAGGTCTGGACACTAATTTCCCATTGCATGGGTTGCATGGATAATGTGAGCAGGCACATCCCCAGCTGTCTGTGGCAAGGCTGCTCTCCACAGTGATTTTGAAGCGCAGCCCTGAAGTGGCCACACATGGACTCCCAAGAGCTGGAATCTGCACAAAACCCAGAGCTGGTGGGCAAAGACCTGTGTTAGCACCCAGAAACCAAACCTGCTGCTCACAAGACAGACCCGCAGAAAATCTTTGCAGGATTTGCTCTAAGATTGTAGCTCTGAGCTACATCCAATATTCACCAGGCTATCCACTATTCACCAGGATATCCAGCAGAACAGGGAAACACTGTTGTATTTCTCATTTACCCACCCACAACTCATCAGCTGATTTTACCAGGGAAAAGAAATATCAAAGCAGTTCCTTCCCCAGCCCAGGCAAGGGCTGAACAGACCCACTCACAAGCTTGGTGGCACTGTTATCTGTCTTTTCCCTCTTGCCCTCCATTTGCTGTCTGGGATATTCCAATTCACTCCAATCTTTCAACCACTTCCCCTTTGTTCACCTCTCTTTTGTGTTTCCTTCTCTGCAAATACTCCAGCAAATGAGGTCTCTGGAAGGAACAAAGGCATTTAAGGATAATGTTGCTATCCTGCAGGAAAATGGTTTTCAAATTTATCATCATCTATAGAGCTAGGAAGTATTTTACAGACTTTTTCTCTTTTTTTTTTTCCATCCAAAACATTTCCCAAGTTTGGGCTGATTAATGTGAAATTACATTATCAGAAAAATGGTGAGTAGTGGTGGGGAATAGCAATGTTTCTTTTTAGCATTTAGAGAATAAAACACTGGCTTTCAGTTGCACTTAGTGGTTTTTTTTGCTTCAGTTTTATATAGCAGATCTTTTAAAGCCTCTGAAATTAAAAAGAAATCCATTATTGTAAGGAAAAAATCTCTTTTTTCATCTGACTTCCATTTTTCTTAAATAATGCAAAAATTATTTCCAGTTGAAAGGAGTTCTTCCTATTCTCATAACAGTTATATATCATTAATGCCTTGTAAGAGCTACATTTAGCCAATGAGCTAATACAAATAAACCATGTGATTGGCAAAGACAACTCTAATTAGAAGGACTTCCAACAAATTGACCACAGATGAGATAAAGGACAGGATAAGTAAAAGTGCTATATAAATTACTTGCCATGAATTATCTACCAGCTCAAGACAACTGACAGTAATAGACCTGGGCAGCACATTGTGTCACCTTTCATTTCAGATCACGATTTTTCCAGTGAAATCAGGAGCAAAAATCCTGCTCTGCTCACTAGGGAAATGCACAAGACATAAATTACAGCAGGGTATTTTTTGTGCCACAGGTGGCTCTTTGTGTCTCCACGTGTAATTGCACTCACCTTGTTCCCAGAATTCTGAACCCTTGAGGATTTTGGTGTGATCCCTAATGGAGTCAGATTCAGGTTCTGAGCAGGAGGGAGCACAGCAAGCATTTAATCAGGGGTGGGGTTAAGAGAGAGAAAATCATCATCCTCAGGAGATGTGTCCATCCAAGGAGACAAGGACCTGTCAGATTGCTCTCTACTGAAAGCACAGCTGGTGTGCAGGAAAAGGCAGGAAACGATTCCTAAGGTCAGTTTTCAAGCCTTTGGTTTTCATGTAGCCAACAGCATTTTCTGCACTGGACAGGGTGTGTACAGCATTTCAAACAAAACCTCTTAACCTCTCTCTGCAGGGATTGATTTAGATGGCAAAATAAATCATTTCAAATAAAGGTATGGGATGATATCCAGAGACTTGAGGCTTCAATCTAATCAGGAGTCTGGGAGCAGAGCTGCTGGATGGGGGGGGGGGGGTGTGTGTGCACAGATCCACAGCACCTTCATTTAGGGCAATTCCAGACCTCCCACCCCACACGGGTGTGATGCTGCCAATTCCCACCTCGCATTGAGGCTCCCAGCAGAATTAGTGGTCCTGGTGGTCTCAGCAGGGAGGAATGAATGGGGTAAGTGCCCTACCTACCCTTAAATCAGCGCACAGGGAACAAAAATCACCTTGTAATATAGTTCCAGCAGCAGGAAGCTTGTGTGTCTCTTGGTGACACGTCAGGGCCCATGACATCATGCCTCGGTGTCGTGGCCCCACATCATTTCATCATGAGGTAATCAGGTCAGCACTGGAGTAAGGACCCTTTAAATCACAGAACAAGAGCCAGAGGCTGTTTCTGATCGAAGGGCAGCTACGGGGAGAAGGTGCCATTCACAGCCTCAGAAAGCTCTGTCCTACAGCTGCAGAGCTGAGGAGGGAGGAGGAAAAAACCCCAACACCCAGGTGTTTGTAGTTTGTCCTTGCTTGGAGGCAGCCAGATGCTTTAGCATTTCAGAGAATAGGTGGGAGGAAGGGGAAGAAATATCCTTTGCTTTTCACAAGGAGACAGAAAGAAAATGAGAGAGTCCATTAGATGTTAATAAATTATCCTGCAATGTGCTGGGCAGGCAAGGGCAGCTCCTTAAGTCCAGAGCTGGCAGAGCTAGGCAGAGTTGCCAATTTATCCATGCATTTTCCTATAACATGCCAGACTGTGTGATACTTTCCCCTCCTGCACCAAATGCTTCCTCAGGGCCCATCTGTGGCAGCACTGTGATTTAAGGCTGGGGTGAGTGTGTGACCTGCAGGGCCAGTTAAAGCACTAAAATAAATTGCCAGAGGAGGGTATGGAACCATCATCATTGGCAATTTCTACGAGCAGGTTCAACATCCTGCCTGCAGCCAGAGGGATGGAGCACAAAACCCTAGTAGAGCCTTTTCCAATGTAGTTTTTATGATTTCACAGGTTACAGAAGCAGCTTTGAGAGCTCTGTGCCCTGTTCCACACTTGCTGCTCCCTGACCAGAAAGAAACCTTAAATATTATAAAATCTGCTGCCCTTATTTTTTCTTAGTCTTGGTTTATTAAGTGGCCTTCAAATCCAATTTTAGACGTTCGTCCTTTATCAAGGGAGATGTTTCCAATTACAAAGGTTATATCAGCCCCTCAGATTACTGCCTGCTCTGGAGCAAATACCCTGGCAAAGGTCACAGTGCACTCTCTACTCCATAGACCTGCAAAAGTAGCTCAGTCCCAAATTGCTGTCTGAGGACTGTCCTCTTTCAAACCCACTAGATACAGAGTTAAATTCTGAAAAGGGTTCTTGCTGCTTCGCACAAAGTGTGATGGAATTGAGAGCCTAGGTAACAACCTGAACTGATAAATTAGAAATAGCTTTAATTGTTATCAGAACAGCCCTCCAGGCTTCAGAGCCAAAGGTGAACTGCAGGCCAATCCCGGGGTTATTTTTTAATCATCTCAGACCTTTAAAGTTCAGGTCCTGAGTTTTGCAGGGTGGATGTCTGAGATTTGAATATCTGAGCCTGGCAGAACTCTGCCAGAGCAGAGCCCAAAAGGTGAGGTACAAAGTACTTCTCTGGAGGATGCTAAGCACCCTCACCTTGGCTCTAAAACACTTCACTGGCAGGTGCTCCACCTGTCCTGGGTGCACTCAGAGCCTCACAGAACTGAGTGGAAAGTTCATCAGTTACACCATTTACCCAAATGAAGGTAATGACATGACAAGAAAAATCAATTTTCATATGGTTTCTAAGCTGAGATTCACTTCCAGAGGTTAAAGACACCAGGCAATACCCTTCAGTGAAGCTAAACAATTTATAGCAGCTGAGGATCTATCCTTCAAAGCTTAACTGCTAAGAGCAGGGAGAAATTAATTTTTGAATCCAGTGCATGTTCAGCCAAGCTTAAAATAAATGAGGATTATTATTATTTTCAGGTGAAAAGCAGATTATAAAAATAAATATACATTGTAAGTTCAAAAGCAAGACTCCAGGGAGACAGCTAGACTCAGAGAGAAATTAATCAGAAAGCAACTTCTGAAAGCATTGAATATTCTTTGCCATTTCCCAATCGATTCTTAACTCAGAGAGCAAGAAAAAGCCGACACTTCTAATAGCTGCTTTTGGAAGTGCAGTCTCCCCAGCAGCATGATTTGTGGAGCTACAATGAGTTCCTGGCAGTCACTGCAGATGAATCAGTGGTTTCTTTTTTAACATCATCTGTGATAATAGTCTGGCAGCAAGAAGAAGTGTTGCTTTCCTGCAATCCAGCTTTGCAGGATGCTATCCTCTTTGGTAAAGCAGACATTAGGATTCAAAATCTGAGAAGGCCCTAATGCAGAGAATATGAGCTAAATATATTCACTCTGCAGATCGATTTTTCCCTTGCCAACATGTTAACATGTTCTTTCTTTTTATTTTCTTTTCTTTTCAGGTTTGTTTTTCTGGTTTTTTTTTTTTCCATCTAAGATCAGTGCCACATTCTCAAGCACTTGGCCAAATTAATAATAACCCATTCATTATTTCAGGTACCTGCAGTTTTAACTCTGCTTTCTCAAAGTAAATACAGAGAGGCTGCATAAGCACAGGCTCCCTCTCGGGTAGGAGAGAATTGGGAATCAGACTTATTGTCTCCCTCACTTCAGTTCCATCAGGGAATTTTCAATACAAACCCAGCTTTCTTCCCCACCTAAAATGGGTAATCTGGGCCTTGCTATTAAGAACTGCATCACTCCAGGAATAGAAATAAATAAATACTTCTGTGAGATCACTGCTCACCAGCAGTCTTTCTACCAGCCAGTCTTCCTCGCACAGTCTTCTCATTAATTGAAAGCTGCACAGTTTGGACCATTGAGGCAAATCACAGTGTAGCACCCAAAATATTACCCTGGGAATAGCTTGTGAAAGCTCCCACTAATCTCTCAGGAAGAGGCTCAGAGCAGCCAAGCAATCAAGCCTCAGTGATTCCTCGACAACTATGAAATCTGGCAAGGCAAAAAAAAGAGAAAGGTAAATGGGGGAAAAAAGAAACCAAAACAAACCCCTTGCCAGCGTGCAGGGAAGTTTTTTGAGGTTTGTGCGTTAGGAGACAAAAGCCTCTCACGCTCAGCTCAGCTTGACTCTATTGAGAGCTGAACCTTTGCTGCAGATTTCCCCCAGCGTGAGTCCCTGTCCCTGCTTTGTCCCCTTAGAACAGCAAACAAACCAACCCAGCACAGGAGTCACTGCAGTGCTTGAAGATCCAACCATTGACTGCAGGCTTTACCTTCCACCCCTACACAAACACCAGCCAAGGCCTGCACAAACAAATCAACTGGAGAATGGATTGGGGGGGAAAAAAACCTGGCAAAACACTAAACACCGCTTTCTTTTCTCTTCTTTCAGCACTCAGCCAATGGATGCTTCCCTAGGGTAGAGTAAGCAGGGTTGAATTAGGGCTCTATAAACAGGTGAACTACATATCCAAACCTGTACTTTCTCAGGTAAAGACAGAAAACCCAGAGTTCAAACAGAACCAAGAATGGTTGTTGTTCAGTCATCTGCTTTGGATTTTTTCAATGCCTTATTAGGCAATGATTGAAAAAAAAAGAAAAGGAATAAAAGGAATAACAAATCCATAGCCTGTCTACCAGGGAGAAGGGAAGAATGCAACTATTTTACAAGACTGATAAATTGAAATGAACACAAACTCCACAGCCATGACCTTTTAAAGTGTCACTTTTACTGAGAGCACTGGCATGGAACGATGCTTTTGATTTGTGCTGAGAGCAGAAACATTCAGAAAATCCAATCTGCACTTTGACATTGGCTGAGGCAGAGCAGCCTTTGCCAGTTAATTTAGAAAAGCCCAGGATGGGCTGTGCTGCAAGGTAAGACTGAACATCTGCCTTTCTTCCCCTTGATTGCCCACTGAATCCACACGATCTCTTTAGGGGCTATAAAACATGGATGTGACTTTCCCAACCACTCCCCAGCCTAAAGCTGATTTCTCCAACTGGGAAAGTATGGGGGGTCACTTCCAGCACTATTGCCTTCTGCAAAGTGCTCCCAAAAATATCTGTCAGCTTGGCAGCCTCTCCATCAGAAAGATGTTTTCTCTTACCATCACCTACTTGATGACCCTGAGACACGGAGAGCCACCAGGCCAGGCAATGTCCAACCAACCAGCAAAGCTTCCCTCTGCTGGACACTGAAGGTCGTTTGTGAGGTTTGGAAAAGGTTTTGTGCTGCCTGAAGTCTGAGATGAGATCACTTCCCTCCAAAGACACCTTCCTCCAAGATAGGCAGGGTTTGAATAAACATGGGTGTAAATTCTTGCCAAGCCTGAACCTGTACACTTGTGTTACATCCACAGTGGAAAATCAGCCTCTCTCAGCTCTGCCTTTCACACAGAGATGCAGGGAGTTCTGTTAGGGATGAAAACATGAATACAGACGTGCCAGCAGTGTTAGGAGGGAGGTACCATGAGCCACAGACTCCTTGAGGAGCCTGTCTGCATCATACCTTGTCCTGCTAAAAAGCAAAACCTTTCCTGCATTAAGTTTTACAGGGATTCAGGAAGTGAGCAGGCAATCCAAGGGACGCACCATCACAAGGTAAATTCAGCTCTAATAATTCATTTACTCCTATACTTTTTCCCAGCTGTTAACCAAAGATGGTACTCTGGTTAATGAACATTTAAACTATTAGTTTATTCTAACCCAGTGTGTCCGGTTTCAGCTGGAACAGTTTGTGTCACACCCTTTTATGAACCCAGACACTTAATAAAATAAAATAAAATAAAATAAAATAAAATAAAATAAAATAAAA
>JAHLSL010013382.1:146105-178112 GCA_025920805.1 Petroica traversi
AATAAAATAAAATAAAATAAAATAAAATAAAATAAAATAAAATAAAATAAAATAAAATAAAATAAAATAAAATAAAATAAAATAAAATAAAATAGGTAGTGTTTCTAACCATGCCAGCAATCAATATGCCTCAAAAAAACACAATGAGCAAATCTGCAGCCTGACTTTATGAATCTTGGCTCATTTGGGAAAGCTCATTTAGGCTGAGCAGCAGCTCCATACCTTTGGAAGTTTAAGCACAATTCTTTCTGCTAATGAAGAAATAGAAAACTGAAGAGCATGGGTCCCCAAGTAGGTTGAGTAATGAAGTTGCTTTTAATTAATGCAGTGTAAGAGAGAGGGCAGGAGGGAAGAAGCTCTGGCATTGGAAAAAGGCTCTTGAGCTAACAGACAAATCTGTGCAAAAGCACAGGAGACATAACTGGCCACAAACTGGAGAAGTCAGTCTCCAAAATTCCTCATTTTTAAAATACATTATTCTGGAATGGCCATTTCCTCAGGCCCCATAGGAACATTGGGCCCTCAATTTTCAAGTAATATATTAAAGCATTATTTGCAGAGGGCTAAATTTGGATGAGTTTGGCTCCATGGGCATAGCAATCAGCCGGGAAGGGTAGAGAGAGTTTCTGCAAAGAGCCCATTGCACTAGGGATTATTTTAGCAAGAGCATGGATAAAAATTCCTTGCCCTCTTCCCTTACAGCCAACTCTCTCTTGGTCAACACAAATCTTCCCCTCTCATCTACATTCAGATGTTGCAAGGGTACTAAACAATCAATTGATTTCTCAGAGGACTTTTTAACATTTATCAGCCTGGAAGACTAAGATTAATTCAACTCCAAATTAAAGCAAAGGCACTGGCAATGCCTGGAGAGTCCTGCAAATGCATCTTTCAGGACCCTTTATCAGCTCTTTGCGGACTTAGTGAAGCTGCACATAATTTAAAAATGTTTGGAAAATTGTGGAGCTCTTTTTCCAATTACCAGATGTTTGTCTTTTTCACAGAAATTTCCTCTGCCCTATTTCAGATTGCCTAAAAAATTGAATAAAAGCCTGCCATAATTCAAGATGTCACCCTACAAACCCTGCCATTTGTGTCCAGATAACTTTGCCCACAGTCAAACAAGTAATACCTTTCTAAACTAAAAGGCAGGTGTGATACAAGTTTTTAGCCCTCTTTTTTCTTTTGTTGCTCCTGAACTATGAATAAAGAGAAATTCCTGAGCACAAGTAGATAATCCATGAATAATTCATCACCCTGTGTTCTCTTCCAGATGTAGAGACCCATGTGCAGATTCTTGTGCCTTTCAGTCTCCTGGGGGGCTTGGATACAAGTGAGAGACAGGTTTCTCTGATGCTAAATCTCATTTCATCTCTTAGACCTGTGCTGGCAGCTCTCTCAGGCTGCAAGAAAACTCCCTGATGAATTCCCTCACCTCCTCCTCTTTGTTTGCTCTCCCTTTCATTTGCTTTGTCCAAGTTGCTTACACACAATCACCCTGCTCTGCAACTCCTGCAAAAAGGAATAAAACACAGAGAAATGTTCCCCATTCACCCCCAGAAACACAGCCCCCTTCTCCCAGATGTGTATTGCCTGAGGTTTAGCTGAGTGTACTCACATCTGATCGCACACAGGAGAGTTACCACACTCTGCTTTGCGTCAGACAGGTCAGAAAAAGCCCAGAGTCCTTCGCTGGCCAATTGGCTTTTTCATTTCACAAAAGGAGCTTGGTTTGCATTAAAGGAATGGCAGAACAACACTGATAAAGTATTCCTTCAGTTTTTAAGCTGCCTGATGTAATAGAGAATATTAATCAAAGCACAAAAGAAAATCATATGCTTCCCCAGTCACAAATGTCATTAGAATAACTTTCCAGCTTTAGAAAGTTCTTTCCAAGTTCTATCTTGAGTGGCAGTTACTAAATTAGGCTGAAAATCATCCATCTATTCTATTTTCTCCCCAGAAAACACATTATTTTAAATTTATCTCATAACTTTTTTTTTTAATCTCTTTTTAATAATGATAGGGAAAAGAAAGGGAGGAAGAGCTTTTTTTGTCTTGATTTTGTTTTTATCCAACAGTACTCAGATTTGAGTCCTTTTTCACAATATCTGGATATCCTAGAAGTCTTTTTTTTTTTTTTAATGAGAAATGCAATTTTTCTATTAAAAAAAAAGTTACAAGCATTTCAACCAGCTCAAGGAAGGAAACATGTACTGAAAGACTGCATATTAGACCCAGCCACTGCTCACTGCCACCACTGACTAGGGGTCATCTAAAGATGTCCCTTTGCCACAGGGGTCACAAACAAACGAGAAAGTTTCACAGCAGTGATGAGAGCTCCACAAGAAGGACATTTATGGTGAGAAAAATGCAACACAGAGTTCTTAGCTGAGCCAAATCCCAAGCCAGGATTTATAACATTTGCTTCCAGCTTTTTCTGTGTTCCTACTGTATGAACTGCAAAGGTGATGTTGCCCTGGGTCACAGCATCACGGGAGGGGGAGCAGGTGAACTGGAGGGAGCACCTCACTGCTTGCTCTTCCTTTGGTTTCATCCTTGTTTCTCAGGGATTTGTCTAAAAACACCCTCACACAACCATCCAAGAGAAACAGCAGAGCTGTAGAGACAGAACAACTGGCCATGCACAAGGGCTGTCAGCTGCAGACAGAAAAACTGAGAACAGATACAGAAAAGCATTGCTCTACATACTCATTTACAGCCATCTTTAGACAGTACAAGGACAGCCAGCATGCAGGCAAAGAGTCCATTCCATGTCTGCCTTTCCCATGGGCTGGGTCTTGCTCAATGCTCACACCACCCCAAGTATTTGGAGGGTTTTAGTACTCCCCTAACTGCATGTGGAGGGCTTGTGAGGTCATCAGCTTTTATACATGAAAAAAATCCCAATTCAGCATGAGGGAATTTTACAATTGAGTTCATTTGGGAGTATGCCAGTTCAGGGAAGAGAGATAGATCTTGTTTTAAGATGTGTTTATTTGCAATCCTCACACCTACACACACACACTTGATTATTAATGTGGGTATCATAAACAGGGCTCTGTGCATGCCTGTTTCTCTGGGAAGAAGCCGAGTGGAAAGGAAATGACAAAACATTTTCTAGAGTCCCTACCATGCTTATAAAATGACTATTCCAACTGTGAAATAATGCTGGATACCACAAATAAAAGTTGTGGGTGTCAATGTACTACCAGAATGTGTCTAAGTGTTAATTTCTATATAACATTAACACCAGCAGACTTCCTTTAGTCAGACTTGAGTCAGACCTGCTGGGCATCTCCTCAGACCAGAGCCACACTTGGGCCTCAGCCTGGCTGACCACGTTGCCACGAGCAAGGGCAGCAGTTAACACTTGGCACCTGGTTATTAGTGTTTATTGGTGGAAATATTTTGTGCTCTGTGAGTCAGCCCTACTGAGTGCATGGGTATATTTAGGTGTATTACACCACGGCGTGAGCTGGCTGGATAAAGACTGTATTGCTGATTATTGAGCTGGAGAGTTTTGGGGCTTGGCACAGTGGCTGTGAGGGGGTGATCCTCAGGAGCAAGAGCTGGAGGTGTTCACATAACTCATTTAGCATGTTACAAGTCTTAGAGGGCTGGGGGAGAATTGTTATTTGAGCAAATCGGCAGGACATCAACAAGTACTCAGGGTCTGACCTCCCTGTGGTCCTCTGGAACCCTCAGGGGAGCCCCCAGCTGCAATTTAAGGAACTCAATTACTGCAGACACTCCTGGGTGATTCTGTGAGAACCAAGAAAAGATATATTTCCCTTTCCTCCATGGACTAGAAAAGAAACAAATGCTTGATCAGCTGAATCAGAAGAGAACAATAACATAAAATACTTTCCAAGGTCCCCTTTAAAACTCTTTATATCTTCCAATAAATAAATATCATCGTATGCCTTGCAGTTTTTATAACTTAGCACTATATTTTGATAATAAAATTATCAAACATTTGACGTGGGACTTAAAGCAAGAGAATTAGAACACAGAGGAGCAGGCAGGAGGGAAAGAAAAACATTGGAGCCAGCTAGTACGTCAGCAGAATGACACCCTAGAGGAAGAACCTGAGATATCCATCTATTTTTCATCATCAAACTAGTGATACATCATTTGGCAATTAACTGAGAGCTAAAAACATTAAGTATTGATTCCAATTAGCTCTGAGGTGTAATTAATTGTTTTCTTTCCTTAAGATCTCCAATGCAAAATAGCAGTTTGTAAAGTTGTGTCATGGAAAAAACACAACGGCTGGTAAGAGCAGGGAGACTTTGGACACTGAAGGAGAATCCAATTCATTTAGTCTGGTTGGGAAACTGTCCCTGCTTGTTGTTTAATTGTGTGCAAAATAAATTTACATTGTATTTGATTTTTGGCAGTGTTAAATCTGTGCTCTCAAGGAGGAGCCAAACAATTCTGAAAGTTTTCTGATGAGCCTATATTGACACAGAGACTAAAACTGTATCTTTATAATTGCACCCCCAGAAGGTTTGGGGTGTTAGTCCAGGCCTGAGGACCAGGGAGTACTTTGCTATCCAGAGTGCTTTACTGCTCCATTCTTCAATCTAAGGCCCAGAAACACATGGGTGGTGACTAAAGTAATGTCTTTTCCTGAACGTTTGCCAAGGCAGGTGTGTAATTCAAGTTACAAATGGGAACCTTGTGCATTGCAATTTGAGAAGCCTTGGGCCAAGCCACAGGTGCAGTAAATCCCCAGAACTTCTTTGACTCCTGCCCCATTGAAGTATCCTGCATCCTTTTTCTACTCACCACAGCTACGCCAAATTACCAAGCAAGCCCTGGCAATAGTTGAATAATTATGTAACTGGCTGTGATTTAGACAGCTGGATTTTGCACACAGAGGGATGTTTAATGAGGAAAGGGGGCTGATTTGAATTTCAGCCTTCTTCAGGCTATTCCACAAGGAAAATCCCACCTCCACAGCAGCATAGACATGGACTTGTGCTTTGGAGACAGCAGGGATGTAAAGCAGGTGAAGAAACCCAACAGAAATTTCCACATTAGTGGCTCAAGTGCTCGGCTGCTCTGTCTCCTGGTTACAGCTTTCCCAAGACCATTGTTCTTATCATAAACAGTTGACTCAAAAGATTTCAAATAAAGCAATCCCGCCCCATCCCCTGCTGCTCTCTTCCCAATACACAGAGATGCTTAAAACAAACCAGATGTGCCACATAAGGCTGTTTTGTGATAAAACCCTCAGAAGGCTCTTGCTCTCCCAAGCATCAGAAGTGGCCAGTTCATTTCCGTAAGTTATTATGCAAAATAGCCTGATAAGCCAGGGTGCTGGGGAGATGATTTCCCTTCTCTAATGTGACTTTCACACTCCCCTGATGATATACAACTTTAATAAAAAGCATAAAAAGAAAGTTCAGCAGAGCTGGGCATGTGGTGCATGACTCAATCCCATTCCCCCCTTAGGCACTAATTTAAAACACAACCCAAGATACTGATAGGAGTCCAGCTTGCTGAGAGCTTGGTGAGAATGCACATGAGTTCAGTGCTGGAAGGTCATAAACTGGCAGTCATTTTGCGTAAGGATTCCCAGGTGATCTTCGTTTCCAGAACAAAGGTAGGACACATCTGACACAGCTGATAAAAAGACATGAGGTAGTACTAATTGCTTCTGTAGTAGCACTTTTAATCCCTTCAGCTTTTAGATAAGGATTTATCCTGCTGCATTTTGGAACTGGAGGATCCCAAGTGGCTTGAGAGGTCACCAGCACAGAGCCAAATAACTCAAGGTGTAATTAGGTAGAACCAGATTCAAAACACCCCTGCCAGCCCACCACAAACTCAGCTGGGGTTTGACCAACCTTCAGCAGAAGGTAAAATTACCTCCTGGTTTTTCACAGTCCTTTCAAAAGCCCTGGGAAGCAGAAATAGTACATTGCAAGTATACCCTAACATCAGCCCAAGTACCCCAGGTGCATGAGAAGATGGGTACAAGGTAGGGAAGGAGGTGACAAAAAAGGAGAGGGAAGAGGGAGAGGGACAAAAATAAATTGTAATTGCTCGAATTATCTGAACATTCCCTTTACTGAATACTGCTATTCCCTGTAGTCCTCCCCTTCATCATCCAACCCCAATGTTGTTAAATCCTTCATGCATGTGCCTGCTCAGGTACAAAGGCCTTCAGGACATATAAAGACCTTCAGGACAAAGCACAGGCCAGGCTCAAAGAGAGGTTTCTCATTCCCCCATCTCCAGAACCAGCCATGCAGAAGGCTCCCATTTGTAAGCGTGATTCAAATCCCTCATCAAAATTCAGCCAAATGGTGTTTGCAAAGTGATGACCCTCCTCTGGGTCATTATTATGTAAGGAAATAAATTGGAAAGAGAGAAGGAAGGGACCCAGGTGGATGGTCACACAATGGGAAGGCTGCAGTGATCCCAGTGCTGCCACGTGCTGCGTGTTCATCCTCAATGCTTTAAGGGACAATATTCTCCCTTCTCTTAAAAACTCAGCCCTCTTTAATAGAAGAACAGCTTATGAGCTTCCCCACTGAGAGAAAAGAAGGAAATTATTTCACTAGAGCGAGGCTGATTTTCTCTCTAGCTCCAGTAACACTGGGAATTGATAATTTCTATATCAGCAAATGCAGGGGTTATGCTGAGGAAAGGCTACTATCTCAAATTTCATTTTGGATTTCTATTGGGTTTCTTCCAGTACTGCAATTCTGGCACTATGAACAGCACCGCATTGCACTGGGCATTATATAAATGCAGGTGGAAATAAGGATCCTTGTCCCCAGCTCCAGAAAAGTGACACCAAGTGGACACAATTGATGGCGGGGGAAAAAATGGTGAAATCAGCAAAGGCTGCCATCAGGGCACAGTGATGAGGATGCTCCCTGCCTCTCAGGTAATAGAAAGCATGCCTGCTTTAATACATAATCTCTTTAATGAATCACAGTGGGTGAAGCCACAGATGCTCCATCTGAAGGGTGCAGGGGGTTAAGATCACAAAGCAATCTCATGCTGTTCTACTGACAGCATTTGTCTTTGCTTCACATCACATTGGATTGAGCAATGAAATCAGCAACTAAAATAATTTCCAAGAAATAATTGCTTCTTTTTGGATTGGGTTTGGGGTTTCTTTCTCCCAATTTAAAACACTTTATTTCTTTTGAAAGTAAGGGTCTGGGGAGGGAAAAAAAACACAGACAACAAAAACACCAAGTTCGGCTATAGTTGACTTATATCTTCAAAAAATAGAATTTGTTTTCCCTACTCCCTTTTGAAAGGGCATCTTGACATTTGTAAGAGAAAGTCTTTGGAGATGTGAATGCCATTACTTGCTTTCTCCAAATCTGAGATCTCCCAGTTGTGAGAAATGGCAGTAGATGCTGTGAAAACACAGAACACAAAATGGGCAACCTCAGTCCCTGGGGCTGTAGCAGAGGCTGGAGGAAAGAGAACAGAGGAAAACCAGACAAAGGGAGAAAGAGAAGATTTGGAGCTTCAGGCACCTTGGGCTCAAATGGCCCCTCACCAGCAGCTGCCCAGCTCAAAATGTCACGATTCCCAGTTTGTCAGGACTGACATTACCTTTGGTATTCCAAAGAGCCTGGCAGCTAAATAAGGATGAAAAATTCTCAAGGGGAGAGCAAAGAGTGTTGAGCCAAGCAATGTTAACTGTTCGATGTGGCACAGGGAGTACAAGTGACCCAGCTGGGCAAGGGGCTTGTGTTTCATGTCTTGGGGTTTTTTACTCCCTCTATAGATGAAGACATGAGAAAATGGGCTGACAGCAAAGCTCCCTTATCACTCTCTCTTCACCCCTCTCCTTCCCCTGCCCCCCCATCCTGAGGCTATCTGGGGACATTCATATCCAAAAATACATGGGCACATTAAATAAAAAAATAACAAATCCTGAGGATCCAATATCATTCATCAAAGAGACAGCCCTTGCTCTTTCTGATGACAATGGTGCTAATCTTATCCCCTGGCTGCTGCCCAGAAGTGACATAATGCTTAAAAATGTGTGTTTGTTTTAGAGGCTATTTACCACAGGAGAGGAGATGGGGAGGGATGCAAAGGCAGAAAAGGATTTGTGGGCACCCCAGGCTGGATCCTTGCTCTATCACAGTCCATTTGCTCAGCTCTCTGTCACTCTTAGATCCATCAATACAGAGGGGAGCAAAAGAATCCTTGTGCAAAGGACTTTAAGCTCTTTTTGATCCCTTTGGGGCTGAATATGCATGAGCAAAAGAGTGACACAAACGTCAAGGAAAGCACCAGCTGATCACAATTCCCTCTTCAGTAAGCCAGATTGAGGTGACCCTGATTAGCAGCAAACAGAGATCACCTCTTTTAGTCATATTTTATTTCAAGAGTGATTTTATTTCTTCAGCATGAACTGTGGAGTGCATTAAAATCAACAGGACCTGCTCTTTCAGCGTCACTCTGATAAAAAATAAGTGGTTAACTGAAGAGACATCGATCTGCATGAGCTTTGGTCTATATTAAGAACACTCCCCACAGAAACCCCAACTACATACGTGCTGCACTCATGCAAAGCAAAGCCAGATTCCTAATAGGAAAATTACTTCAGCATCTTACCAGGTTAAACCATGCCACTATAAAGCCTTCCTGCCAAATACAGGCCCCTCATCCAGATCTGTTGGAGGCAGTGTAGTCAAACCAGTTGTTAAAATCACAGCCAGCTCCCCAAACGCCTGTCAAAGGCTCATTTCAGAGCACCCAGGTCTCTCCTGGCCCAAACATGGGGCTTTCCAAGATGCTCATCTTGGAGAGAATGAGAAAACTCAGTCCCTTTATGAACAGATCTGAATTTTGCATGTATTTATACACACCCAAATATAAATATATAGTGCTAACATCAGACACAGCACCATGGGTAGTGTGTAGTTTCAGGGGCCATTGAACAAGAAATTAGGTTTGCACAATTTATCCTGAAATAGATATGTAGGAACTGAGAAACCAAGTGAAATGATTTAAAATCACGGTTCTAAATACACATTTCATGCAGATTTTTCTAATCCACTGTTTCCTAATTAGTAACATGTGAAAATAGAGGAGGCTATTTTGAACTTTCACAATATAGTAGATTAATCACCATTACACAGTGATTTAAACTCCCAATACATTTGCAAACAATAAATACTCAGAAAGCATAAAGTGACAGCTTGATTAGATCTAGAGTAAATATATTTCATTTAGTGCTTCACTGTCGTGATAGGAGGAAAAAGAGACCCCACACAGAGCTGCACCAAAGCATGTTTGCTCCAAGGCAAACACACCACCTCCCTACCCCAATTCTTGCATTTCCCTTGGCCCATCAGAGGAACAGCCACCAAGACGTGATGAGTTGTCCTTTACAATGAGATGCTGGACACGTAACAAGATGTGTCTGGGTGGAAATTCTCACCTGTAGAAATCCTGGGACTGCATCTGATCTGGGTGAAATGCTGGGCAAGGAGAGCAGGACATAACAGCACCAAAAAGAGACCCCATTCCCTGACTCTAGGATTCACCAGCCCCCTGCCCAGCATCTCCATCAGTACATCACACATCAGGACACAAATGAACACAAAAAATCCTAATCCTGGTAATACCTGACTTCTATTCACAGAGGGACAATGTGCAGGGGTTTATCCTTTTAGGAAAAGTATTTGTCATTTAGAGGAGTGTTCTCCACTATGAATTTCATTGAAAAAGCAGAATGAAAGGTTGGTAGTGAGTGAGCCAAATTCTCCACTTACAATCCTAGCAAGATTGATAGCCAGCCTCATTGTCCTAGTCTCCATAAAGAGAAATGGGCTGGATAAATCCTGACTTATTGCCTGATCCTCCCATTGCCTTTCAGAACAGTTTTGCCTGGCTTTGTCCAAATAGACTGATATGACTTGTAAGAATTACTTTTTTATTCTTTGAATGCTTTGTGTAAAGATTTGCTCAGCAAAGCTGGCTTAAAAGTAGGGCAGAGGCAAAAAAGAATAATCCATCCTTCAAAGAATGGAAGTCAATCCCTGAATCCAGCCACTTTTAGGTACTCAAGGCCTAGAAGGTTACAGAAGGCCAGCTTAACACACAAAATCTCCCTAGAACACTAATCAGTGCCTAGCAATTTGACAAGATAAAAACTCGATAACACATTGGCTGGCTGGGATTGCCCAGGGGAAAAACATCTCCTTCATAATAATCTTATTATAGGTGAGCAGAGCAGCGCTATTTTTTGAGCCTATCCTTTGCGCAGAGCAATTTATTTTTATGGCTGGCAAAAGGAAATAAATTCCTCAGAAATGGCTCCTCGGTGAATCAGGGTCTGTGTAGCTCATTTTACGTTTATTGATAAGCAAAAGGTCAATTGAATGTTATGTCTTTTATGGCTTGGTTTGCTAAGTCTTGGTGTGACAGGAAGAGATAACGCAACCGCTCCAACGTTCCCCTCCAGGAGCCTTGGCTGAACGGAGCCTTCTGTTTTGTGAGGTTGGAGCAGGACGTGGAAGATTGGGCACTTGTCACAGGGCATTTGTCTTGCTTGTGAGGTTTAATAGAGTGAACAGGATGAGATGGACTAAGTATTGCTGATGTGAGAGTAAGGCATGTGCTGAGACCCACAAGTATCTCATGGTTCTCACCACACATAGATGCACTTTATATCTTAGAGGGTGTTTTCTGTGCTGTTTCTACCTGGGACCAAAAGAAGCTGGAAGCATATTCCCTGTCATGTACTGTTGATTTAGAGCTTGGATCCTCACAGCACTACCTGGCTCCAGTTTTACCTGCTGAGAGCCACCCTGCCAAATTACATCTCACCCTTTTCCCACTTTGCCTTTTCTTGTCTCGTGCTTGGCTTATGCGGGGCTGTGATCTCAACTGGCCTTGAAGAGAAAAGATTAAGGTTAAAATGGCTAAAGCAGCAAGAGTGACTACAAAACCTCACAGCATGTTATTGCACTTGCTGGAGAAAAAAAAAAAAACAACCTTCAAGAGGCAGTTTCTGGTAAGAGAGGCTCCTGTGAACACCGAGCAGCACATTCCTGACATTTTGAGTGTGGTCACAGGCACAGAGGGCAGCAAGTGCCAGAGCTTGGTGTTTCTAGGCTGTACTGTTTTCTTTGAGGATATAAACCAAAAACACATTCTGAGCAGATCTGAACAGTCGCTCATTATACATGCACAGCTCTCATTCCACTTTCATCCTATTTTCCTTTTAGGAATCCTTGCTCTGAGCCCTCTCATCTGCCCCCAAACTCTCTCCTCTTTAGAGTTGCCTCATCCTCCTCAGGCAGCAGCCCCATGGTCTGCAGAGAAGGGCATGGCCTGTAAGTGCTCACCAAATTCTCTGATCCAGTGTTTGTCCCAGCCCAGCTGGAGAAAGAGCACAGACAAAAAGCTCTCATATTTATATATTGTAGAGTTAATAAACACATCAGTGCATCCTTTCTGCAGGATCTTGCTGCAGTGCTGAAAAAGCAAGTCCCAGCTATCTCTTTCAGAAGCTCTGCCAGTTTGATAAACACAATGATTCTCTTGCTAATAAAACTGTTTGAGGGAGACAAGCCTTGAGTCTCACCTTTGCTCTGATGGATTTGACCTGCACACTCCTGAATCTACAGAGGCACAGGGAGAGCAAATGAACTATCACTGAGCCTCCACTTCTGAACAAATAACACTCTCAGCTCACTTTTGATGTAGTTAAATGTCTTTACCAGATATTTAAAGCTAATCAGAGGAACATTATTCAGATAGCTTTCTAGTTGTCCTACAAGTTCTATTGCATTTGTGTGAGTATTGTCCATGGGGCTCAGCACCTGCACTCTGCACCCTTCCTGCTCTCATTTGTTGCTTGATATCTGAATTATGTGCCAGCTACACTGTTAAAATGAGCTCTTTGAAATAACCTTTTCCTCATCCACTGAAGCAGCCACAATTCCCTGACATAACTCATCTAAACACCACCTCAATGAGCCGGGCTTAATCTAAATGCATGTACTGAGCACCTGCCACATGTACTCTTCATTTATCTTACACGGCTTTACATTAAAATCTAGCGTGGACCTTTGATACATTATAGATGACTGTATCAGGCTGTACACGGCGTAAATTAGGAGGAGCCACTCAAAGGACATTACAATTATCTCCTCGCCGATACATAGCTTTAATTAAGCTACTGCCACCTTGAGGGATTAGCAATCAGATCCCAGGCCGTATATGGCAAGAACACGAAATGCAAAGCCCTGATTATTTTGGCATCCTTGGAGCACTTGTGCTGTAAAAATTAAAATGCCTTGGAAGGAAGAGCCCGCTGCAGCTGAGAGATTGTGTTACCTGCCAATGCAATCCACTGCACACTCACTGCACTCCAGAAACCTCCTCGAGACAGGCCTGAATTTTTCAGCAGGGGAAGAGCAGGCAGAGTTCACTGTTGACTTGGCTAAGGTGGCTGTTTTTCACGCAAGAGGTAGCTGGAAGTTCAGCCTCTTCTTTTTTTTTTCTATTTTTTCCTCTTTTGTCTCTGCTTTAAAGACAGTCTGTGACAGTTTAGCTTGCCTAATCTCTTAAAGATTTTCCTATACATCTTATATTTCGTGGTTGTCTTACCAAGAGGAGCTCTTTCCTTAGGGAACAGAAATGGTTGAGGTCTAAGGGACTTGTTTTTCATCTTCCAGCCAGTTTTTCCAGAGAGGCAGCAGCCTGGCTGCAGTGTCTGTATCTGCAGCAGGGCTGCAGATTGCACTGCAATTTTCCAATTCTGCCCTTAGGATAATGACTGTGACTCATGGCAACAGGCTGTCACAGTGCACACATGGAACTGAAAACTCCAACTAAAAACAGAGCCCACAAAAGTCTCCAAAGGTTTTTGAAAAGGCTGAGTATCCACTGCAAGTCCTTTCACTGTGTACCCCTGCCACTGTGAAGCTGTTGTACCACCAAAATGGTGGATTTTAGGGTGCATGTTGACAAAAACACACACTTTTACACACCACTGTTAATGGCAGAGGTGAATATCTTGGTTCTATTCCCAGCTTCAGCCCCTGGTCCCTGCAGGCTCTCTGCAGATGGGGATTTGAGGCCACCCATCAGCCATGCCAGGTGGAAGACCTTTCAGTTCTGGAAAGAGATTTCAAAATAGGTCATAAAATTGAACTGCTAAGTGTAACATCCATGAACTCAGCCTCAGAGAGAGCACCTCATGGTACTATCCAACAGATCTGCCCTGAATATCCCATCCCAAAACACAGACAACAGTTACATTTCCCTAATAAAGCTCTTTATAAAAGGGAATATTGCATGTGCCTGCATATTTAGGAACATGCCAAAAGCAGTTCAGGAAAACAATCCCAATAAAAATGATGTATGTCTCTAGGTATATAGAATACATCTTAGATAGGAAAGACATAAGCAGTATTTTTGGAGATAGAAGGCAATCGGTAGTAAATCAGAAGAAAAAAAGAGAATAAAAAACAACAAGAAAACCATAAACGCACCAAAAACCCCAGGATGCTCCTTAGCTGTGGATCTCCAGCAGAGCTATGTAAATATTACTGTACTGATGATCAGCTGGCCTCTGTGGCATTGCTGAAAATTAACCATAACCCTAGTGATGCTAATGACTTTCTGTTAATTTCCAGTAGCACCACAAGATTTAAAACCTCCTTTCTCACATCAGTGACTACATGTACCTCTCATCTCTGGGAAAACCAAGGGTGGACTCCTCCCAAAATAAATGGAGCAGAAAAAACATGGACCTCAAAAGGGTCAACTCTGCATTTTCCAATATATACATGAATTCATAAAGGCAATGGACCAGATTAGCTTTTTAAATTTCATATATAATAAATGCAATAAAAGAATCTTTCTTGCCTTATGCAATATTTGAATTCCATGAAAGAGAGAATATTAAAAAGGGAGGGGAAACTTGAGACAAAGCCTTGTTATTTTGACAAAATCAGCTATTACACAGATTGCCAAAATTGAAGTCAGCAAAGACTATACGTAAACAAGCTGAATATGCTTCCACCTTCTCTAAGTAGACATCTGGACACACATCACAGAGACATTAACATCGCCAGATGTGCAGAAATCTCTAAATTTAGTTCAGGATAAGGGGTTTTTTGTTGTTGTTTTGGGGCGGGCGCATTTTTTTAGCCTTTGTTTCAAAAAGCTCATTTTCTTTGCTTAGGAAGTAGAAAAGAAGGCTCTGAAAGGTTTCTGAACTGAGTGGTTGTCAGATGCCCAGCATAAATCAAACCTGACAGGGCAACAGGGAATGCTGATTTAACTCCCCCCAGCACCAGCTCCTACTTAGATCGATATAAATTTCCAAACGTTTAGAATAAATGTTAAGTAAAATCGTTCCAGTACCATAAACATTCCTTTCATTGTTTTTTCCCCTCTTCTTTCCCCCCAGATGCCATTTGGATGGGCCTCTGCAAGCCCTCCTCCATCTGACACTCAGCTTCCCTGAGCTGGCTGTCAGTGTTTGATTAATGGTTCAGACCCTGCACACCACATTTGCCAAAGACATGAAAAACTCTCTGCCTTTGCAAGGCACATTCTCCCTCCCATAAGCTGCTGCAGTCCCACAGTATATTTTCATGCTTTGCTTTCCATGGGACCTGGGAAATTTCTCCCCAGCAGTCAAGACACAAGCTGAAGTTTTTCATGGCAGGTGGCCCGAGTTTTTTCTTGTTTAAACTGCACCATGATGTGGATGGAACCACATTGCTCACGTCTTGTACATCACTGTTACACACATTAAAAAAAAAGATAACGTTCCCATGGTGTTGGAGTTCATCTTGAAACTAAATGGAAAATTAATGTGTGTTTGTGTAGAAATGTGTGTGTTTTCTTCATGTACAGAAAAAAAGAAACATATATTGTGGAAGAAATATCTGGACTGGTACGTATTTTTGATTGCTGCTCAGACTCTAGGGATTTTCATCCAAGGCTTTTCCTTCAGGCAGCAATCTAGTAAAGGAGATTAATCAGAGTCCTTGAAAGCAATAGTTCAGATGGCAGGTGAAGAAGAGTCTGCTGAACTGAATCCAACCAATAACCCAGTCCAGATTTCCATGAGATGCCTTCTCAGTCAGGTCAGAAGCATGACGTTTGGGAATTTCTTTTTCCCGATTTTTTTTTTAGGATGTTGCAATGACTTTTACTTCTGGACTCCTGCACTTATCTAAAGCATCTTCTGTTCCAGCAAGTCAGACAACCCAGTGAAGCTTTGGAGCTCAAGTGCTGCCTGGCTTGGCATAAAAGGGACTGAACTCCACAAAAAAAGCTCCAAACATTGACAACTCTAAAATAATTTCACCTAGGACCTTCACGGGCTTTCTGTAATTGTGTAGATACAAAAAAGCCAATAATTCACTGGAAAACTAGGCAAAAAGGAAGATTGTGGCACAGAAATAGGAGAAGTCATTGATTTTTTCCATTTCTTCCTCATTGTCATGCCTCATAACTTTGAAGAAAGCAAAAATCTGAAGGTCTAATATGTGCCATAAAGCCAGCTCCAATGTGAGCATTTAAAGACAGTAGACTCACAAACATTTAACACTAACAAAATTAAGCACAGCCCCATCCTCACACTACTCAAACAGCTGGATTAAATTCTGTTCCATGCTCAACAGAGAACATCTTGAGTCTGTTCTGTCCTTGAATTTTCACTAATTGTGACGTTTTCTAGGAACAAGTGTGACCAGGACCTAATGTCTCCAAGCCAGAAAAATCAAGGAGCTGCAAAAATATGTGTATATTCTGCTCTTATTTACTTCTTTGTGACCTTCTGGGCCTCTACTGTGCATGAGCAGGTTTTACTGGCTGCTATGGGACTACATGAAATCAAAACTGCAGCTCTGAAAGGCATTCCATTGAAAATCTACGGTAGGTTTTCCCCATTAAAAAACCCAACAAAATAAAACAAACCCACAGCTAAGGAACCTTAAATTTACCAAGCCACAGACTTAAGATATTTTAAAAGAGCACATTTCTACACAAATCTTTATTTTTGGTGTGGAACTCATCACCACGTAACATTTTACAGAGCAAAGCAGCGCGGGTTGCAACTCTTGGCACTTTGCTATGAAATAAATCAAACACTATTTATTTTCTGAATGTTCTTCGTTTTCATCAAGCCTTTGGTAGCCTGAGCCAGTTCAGCCATCTCAAAAAACAACGACAGGAATGTCTTGCAAAGTTCCAGCCCTTCCTGCAGTCTTTTCCAGCCTCCAATTCCAGAAACACACCTAGACTAAATGTTTACAGGATGGAAGAGTTGTCAGACACTTATCCTTTGCCATCTGGCAGTAATTTGCACCCCCCCAAAATAATCTCTTTTTAGGAGTTCAAACACCAAGTTCAAAGGAAAACCTAAGAATAAACAACATATTTCACCTGGTATTGAAACCCCAAGAGAATTTCAGTATTACCTGATTTCATCTTGAAACCATAAATCTTCCCCAGTTTACACCAAGGTTCAGGACTTGGTTGGAACAAACTGAGGCTTTTCACACATTTTTCACACCAACTTCATATGATGCTCATCAACAACCCTGATAGATTTTTCAGAAGGAGAAAACAGACCTGAAAATACCAGCTTTTGAGGACACTTCTAGTTTAAATCTCAGTCTAAATTTGAATGGTTTCTATTCATCTTTTTTGCCTGAAATAGGCTAAGACAAATCAGTACATGTTCAAGAGCAGAGTATGGTATAAATATGGATGAAGGTCTATTTAGGAGGCAGATACAACTGCTGTGCAACTCACGGTGGGAATGCAAGTATTAAATCACCTAACAAAATTTAAAGAATTACAGTTCGTTATTTAAATATTAAATACTTCAAAGATTAAAATTCTTACAAGAAAACCCAAACCCTAAAATCCTGGTCTTCCTGCATGTGCCATTTTATTGGTTGTTAGTACCTGCACTCCTGAAGTTCTAATTAGAGATGTTAGAGATCTTTGAGAGGGATTGATTCTCACCGTGTTAGATGGCCAAAGTTTGAGGCATGAAAGCCATTTAAGGCACTTAATCTTGAAAATCTAAAATCCAAGCTTTATAGTTTTTTGGATTTTTTTCTTAAGCAAACTGCTGCTCTATAATTTGCCCATCACTCCCAGCTACTAGAGCTTTCATTTGTTATCACAAAAAGGCACTTTGAGGAAAAAAATACTCCTAAACTAAAGGTTTATTAATATTCACATCACTTGACATTTGTGCAGAAGCATTGTCCTAAGCTAACGGAACACGATCAGGTTTAACCTTGTGATTTTATGCTTTTAGCAAGTGAACCAATTTAATGTTTTTAAACCCTTATCAACTGCTCTTCAGTCCCTGCCTTTAGAGCATAATCTCCATCAAATGCTGCTGCAAATGTCCTCCAGGTGACCTTGAAATCAATCAGAATATGCAGAGAGTCCATCTTGAGGAGCACAACAACTTGTTTCGTACTGAAGGAAAACAGACATCAAAACCAAAGAGGATTATCTGAGGCTGCCTGGGGAGGGGAATGCTTCAGTCACCTCCTACCAATTTCATTAAAACATGACACACTGCAGAATAACACTACTGAAATAAGTGCCCTGTCCTACATGCTTTGAAGGGAAAAGAGCAGTCAGCTGTGTCACATGTATCAAACAAAGAATCTGAAGGTGTTTTTTTCAGGAAACAGGAGCCTTGAGGGATTAGAAAGAGAAATGAAGTATTTCCAATATGTTTTCCCAACCTGCTTGCTGAGCAGATCCGTATCAATAAAACCTGTTTCCCAAGTTCTGGCTACTTAAAGTCAGCCCCAATAATTAGGAATACGTGCTTGATTGGCCTCTATTCATTGATATGTTTAGCAAAAGAAGCAAGAGTTAAGCCTTTGTGGAACAGTGGTAGAATTGTTGTTTCTGTGGCCTTCTCCTGCTTAGGCTTCAGTTTATCTTGGAAGGAGGACAAATAATCAAAGAAGTTCTTTATATAAGCAGTTATCAGCCGCACTTTCTGCTGCAGGAACCACCAGGAAAATTAACAACAGGCAGTGTTGGTGACAAGCAAAAAACATACTGACTACTGCATTCTGTGCAAGGAGTTCTGCTCTTGTTAACGTGGTTCCCCAATGCCCCCTCCTAAGACAAATGAAACAAGATCACAGCCTGAAGATTATAGAACAAGACCATAACAAAAATGCTCTTACTTTCTTACAGAGGTCTGAATCATTAGGGCAAACAAACAAAGATATTTTAGAAGCATGTTTATCTTTTGAGTTAGTGTTAAATTATAGTGGTATATTCTTTTTGTTGTTCTTGGTACACACAATATCACAATACCATGTCTTTTCCCTCACATTCAAGTACTGAAAACTTGGGAGATGGTAGGTGTGTGAATTTCCTCTCATTCTTAGATTCTTAGGCCAGAAGGAAATGTGTTCATAGAATCACAGAGTCACAGAATAATTTGGAAGGGACCTAAAAGAACATCTCATTTCAACCCCCTGCCATGGACAGGACACCTTCCACAAGACCAGATTGCTCCAAGCCCAATCCAACCTGGCCTTGAACACTTCCATGGATAAGCAGGCCACAATCTCTCTGGACAGCCTGTTCCAGTGCCTCACCACCCTCACAAAAAATAATTTCATCCTAATATTTCACCTAAATTACCCTACTACATTTTAAGGCTACTTTCCCGTGTCCTACTCCACCTGCCATTGCAAAAATCCCTGTCCAGCCCCTGTTCTCTTGCTTCCCTGCAGAACAGAAATCAGCAAACCCCACCTGGTCATTTCTCTGTCAAAATTAAAGCTGCTGTTCAAAGCAGTGTATTTTACACAGAGGAGGAAAAATCCACAAGAGGACCTGGGTGAGTTGTTTGTTACCTTCAGCATCAAAACCAGCAGAGCTCAACTTTAGGCAGCTTCACCTTCCCACCACTGGATCTGTTCCATGCTTTACTCACCATCTCTAGATTAATGGAGCTGTCTACTATCTATTAGTGGATCAAATCACCTCTTAACCTCCTCTTCAATAAGCTGAATGGATTGAAGGAAAGGAGACATTTAGCTTTCTCAAAAGGTTGTGAAAGGACACCAGTTCTTCCTTCTCCCCAGAATAGGGTTGATGAAGGAGACTTGATCAGTGGCAGGCATTGTACCAGTCCCCAGGGGCAATGTATTCATCCTAGGTAGGTTGGGAAGTTGAGAAAAATATGGGCTTAACCTGAAAATTTATGGTCAGCTGTTGAAGATTCCTTCCTTAGTTAGCTCTGGGTATAATACTGCCTTTGATGTTTCCCAGTGTTTGAGAGGCTTTCAAGCAAATGCGGGAACAATGGAATTTTTGGGGGTTTTTTTGTTGGTTTTTTTTTTTTTTTACATAATCCACATTAATTAAAATAAAAATAATGCACAACCATCACATAAGTATACCAAAAAAATTCCATCTTTTCAGTCTATTTCAGTAATCTTTAGAACCATATCAAGCAATTGGCAATTATGCCATGCACATTACAATAGAAATGCACTGGTTATCATCCAAAGAGCCCAGAGCAACAGCTTCCCTTAGATTTGAGGGGGACTAAACTCCACTTGCTTGCTAAAATTGCAAACAGTTGGCTGTACTATGAGCCACCTGCAGATCAGCTGTGCATAAGTCTAGGGGCTGTTACTTTTACAGAAATATATTTACAAAACCTCAGAATATCTAATGTGAAATCACTTTTCAAGGCAAAGAAAACAAAAAACTATGGTATTATTACCATACTATGATATTAATACCTGGATGTTTCATGGTTGTTTTGAATACTGGTGAATCCAAGAGAATAGGCTGGTTTCCAAATGTTTTCCCAGTTCTCTTCTATGATTGGCATAAGTGAGACCAATTGCCAGCTTCAGAACTAACCTCACAATTTACTTATAAGATTTCACCACCATTGTAAACACAGCTGAGAACAGATTATCAGAATTAATAATCAAGTTCCTGGTACATGAATATGCATACACTTTTTATTGCTTTAATATTCCAGTCTTATCATTCCCCGAATCCCAGAATATTTCTGCCAGTAAACATGTTCATTCAAGTGCCTGCAGAGAGCCAGCATGCATGGGGCATGAGAACTGGTGAAACAAATGCGTTTAGAAAGAGGAACAGGGAAAAAAGAAACACAAAAAGCAGCTTGCTCGTTGAGCACTCCTCTCACCATTTCCCTTCCACTTGTCCCAAAGTACCTATCACATTCCTCAACTTTACAAGAGATACGCAAAAGCTGTAGCATCATCAAAATTAGCAGAAGGGGGAGTGAAAAGCAGGAGGTGGAAGCAGCCTCAGCAGCATCTGATTTGCTTCAAGACAGAGTTGCTTCTGAGGAATAATGAGAACATCCTGCTCAAAGATGAGACTCATCACGACTGTTACCTTTAATAACCCTGATTCCTCAGAAGAGCCCTGGGTGCTGAGGATGAGGCTGTGAGCTGGCAGCTTGAATTATTCATGAGGGCTGGTGGAAAACAATCATCTGCTCTGGCATTAATGGTCTGTAAAGAGTTGCTTTTGACAAAAACATTTAACACCAGCAATAAAATAAATAAATTAATAAGGGGGAGGGGGCGAAGGGGAGCATAATAATGACAATAATAATGATGTACTGATGTAAACCAGCCTGGAAAATATTAGTGTCTTAGATTGCAGATCACAGGCTCTTCCCTCTCATCATGGAGGAAAGGAAAAGGGGGAAGGGAAAAAAAGTAAACAACCAAAATCAAACAGAACAAAGAAACATAATAATACTTCTTGCTCTCAAATGGGGAAATACTGAAATATAAATTTGGATTAGAGTTGGACAAACAGCAGATCTTGCAGAGGAAAACATGTAGAGGCCAAAGGAAGATATTATAGGCAATTAAATCTCTGCTCCGAGCAGGGAGGGAGGCATGAAAAATCTGGAATGGTTTTTTAGGTCTTTTTTTAATGCAGCAGCAGTAGGAAAAAGATTCCTAGGGTGAATGACAACAGATCTTCTGGCTCCACCTCTACCATAGCCTTGGTAGATTTCCATGGCTGATTTCTAAATGTAGAAGTGCCACTTGTTCTCTCCTTGCTACATAAAGAAGGTAAACTTGCATAACACACACGGGACTTGACAATTTAAAGTCCAGGTAAGACTTTGAGATTTTTAAGCAAAGAGTTTTTCATTACATACTTCACTATAGTAGATTATATCTGTCAGATCCTCTTCACATCAACTTACAAAAGGGCATCTTTGGAAAAGGAAATTATTTTGCACCATTTTCTTATATTCAGTACATTCCAACCCATTTGGGAAGTGTGGCTTTTTGAGAAAAAAAGAAATAGTAGTACTTGGCAGTATTATTGTGGCCCTTGAGTTGTTTGACTTGTTCCTTGTCAGGAAATCATGTCAGTATAAATTTTCATTTTAATCTGTGTAAAACAGATTACCTCTGCAATTGGGAGGTAAGATTCCAACAAGACAAATAAAATAAATATTAAACATTTGACTGGCTAAGAAAATCAGTCTACACACTGCTCGTGTCACATTTCATTTATTTCCAGTAAGATTTACTTTGTAGAAAGGCAGAAAAGAGATCAGAAAATATTTGCTCTCTTTGTTTAATGATGAAATCACTGACATGGGAACTGTTCAGATATTCATCAGTAAAACTTTTTTCTGGGTTCAGGAATCAGAAGTCAAAGTCTCAGCTCTCCCCAGAGCAGGGTTGATTTTAGTTGTCATCCACTGGGACACTGTCCTGCTCCGGGACACCTCCAGTGGCAAGGGCTCCAGCACCTCCTCAGCTTATCATTTCTCACATTTCTCATCAATCTTCTTGCCTTTTTCTAAGTCACCTGATCCACAAGCAAAAATCTTACTGAGCAGCACCCCAAGTGCAACGACAATTAGCCCCAAATAATAAATTGCAGCATTTATATCAGGTCATTTGCACCACATGGCTCTCCAAGCTTTACTCCAACAGTCCCAGATCCAGTAAAGCTTTCCAATATGCAGCTAATTTAACAGGCTATTTTTCATCCCTAGCCAGGCAAGGCAATTGAACACATGCTTAATTTCAAGCACATACCTAAAACTTACTGCTTCTAGTGAGACTAAAGCACTTATTGTGTTTTGATGAACCAAGCTGTTATGCACAGACCGAGCCAGCAGGATTATTCACATTCTAAAGTCATACACCTGTTAAGTGCTTTATTGGACTGAGGGCATAATTACTGCAAAATGTAGCTATATTTATTTAATTACAAACAGGACTAATAACTAAAATTATTTTTAAAAGAGCAGGATATTTCCAGAGGCCAACTGTGAAACCAGCTCATATTCCAAGATCTAATTCTGCATCCTCTTTGAATCCAAAGGGAGACAAAACAATCGCTGTGTTTTTCTCAGTCCCACAGAAATCATACTTGAATCAAATTATCTTTTGTATTTATCAGCTAAATAATTCTGTCAACTGTCCAACAACTGCAGCAGCCCCAGGAGCTTTTGTAAACTAGCTGATGAATGATTGGTTAAATAAATCTGCTACAATTATTCTGGTAATGAAAAACAAAAACGACAGCACGTCTTCTCTAACACAAACTAAATCCCATTTGCTCCTTTTTGGTAATGGGATATATTGTGTTTCTTTAACGGTGAGGATTTACATTTGTGGTTAATTGCAAAGCTCAAAATAGCTAAAGAATCCTTTTTTTTTTTTTTTTTTGAGATAGGATCTTAAAACGCTAACAGTCATATTGTCCAGGCTTATCATAATGTACCATCTGACTTAATGAAACTCAAGAATGACTCAAGCATCGCTGAATTTATAGACTTTTGTGCGTTAAGAAACAGACATGAGCTCAGACTTCAACCATAATGAATAGAGCAAGAGCATGAACAAACAGCTATTTATATGGGGGCAGTGTCTCCACAAAAAGCTGCAAGGTCCCTGGGTCAAACTCTCAGCTGATGTAAATGCCTCTTTGCATTTTATTAGAAATATGTTTTAATGAAAAGCACAGCAAGGTGTCCAAATAGAGCCAAACAACTCATCTTTTCCATAATCCTTCCATAATCCATCTATAACCCGTTTCAGTCATGTGTAAGCAAGAGACAGAAAAAACCAGTAAATCTTCCATCCTACTGAAATTTCTGATAAGGCCTAAATTACTGACCATGAGCAAGCACAGAATTGATGTGCTTCTGCCATTCCAGTATCAAAAAATCTGTGTTCAGTCATCAAGTGAAAGAGGTTCAACTTGGGGAAAGCTGTTGTTTATCCATTGTCTGGGATAGATGGCACAGTTTAGATATTTTTTACTTGTTAGAAAAAGAACATGAAAGAAAGAAATCACTGGGCTTTGGTGTGATTTTCTTCAAGAATTATATACACAGATATCAATCCTCTGCGGGGAGAACAGATTTTGTTGATACTTTTTTCTTTTTGTCCCTTGGCAGGCCTAAATCCACCACAGTCTTTGCAGATATTTGAATCCAGAGGGAAAGGCATCCAGGATTGCTTGCATGTGTTCTGACCTATGTTTTGATCCAGCATTTGTAACTCTGTTTTTTGCAAGTGTCTTCACAAGCCAGGCTCTGTTTGTATTTAAACAAACTGCACAAAACAAGATTCATAGGCTTCTTGGGCTTCATTCTAAAACTGAAATTATTTTACCAAGAGAAGAAAGCTCACCCGCAGTTCAGAAAAGCTGTGCAGGAAGAATAAAGAAATAAAGCAAAAGCAACGGCTGACTGAATTCCTGTTGAAGGGATAAGGGAATTTAGACCTGCTATGTGAATGAGAAATCACAGAATTCTTTTACAAGCAGAACATGCTTTGAAATTCGCTCAATCATACATGCCTGGCAGTTCTAGATAGGCAGAAATCCATAAAAAAATGGGTTCTTAAATCACAAGCTCATCACAGGCAACTCATGGAGTGAGAAATCCCTGGATGAATGCCACACAGGTGTACTTACTTCATGAGCTGGTGATGTTATTTGGTCTGTAAAGTGCTCAGGAAAATCTTAGTTGGCAAACCTACAGTCCTCAAGGAATAAATTTATTTGTTTCAGTATGTGGACAGTTACATTTACTTGCCACAAGTGTTGCAATACCATGGACAGAGCACTTACATTTAGAAAAATGGGGGGAAAAGGTTGATTGCAGTCCAAACAAACTGCTCTGTTCTTCCCATACTCTGTTGAGACTCTGAGAATGTTAGCACCACTAGTAAGAGCTGAAGCAGTGTTATTTTGCCATCACCAGTATAATTGTGGCCACATTTTCCCTTTTGGAAAGGAACAGTTGTGCTTGATTTCCCTAGGGCTAGAGTGGAGGGAAATTCTAAGCCAGAGACACAAAAATACTGAAGCACAGAGAGGAGCTGGCAAAGTGCTCACATCAGAATCAAAGGTGAGATGGGCTGAAGAATTCAAGCCTCTGTAATTTAATGCCAGAGAGGTAAAGATTCTGTCAGAAGCACAAGCTCAAATGGGAGCACATTATAAAACAAGCCATATAAGCGTGTTTATGTTAAAACTTTTTCTTCTTCAAGTGATTTTAAAAAAAAGAACAAAAAAGCTTAAATTTTAATAAGCATGTGTTTGCATATTGCTGTCCTTTTGTGGTTGCAATTTTTTTTTTCCTGCTTCCAAGGATGATCAAGGTCAGTCTGCAAGGTCTGGGGATCTTAATCAAATGCAAATTAAAACAAGAACGCACAGAAGATCATAATATTCAATAAGGCAACTTTGGAAATAGAGTAAGTGAATTAGAGGGTTGAAGGCATAATTCATTTTCAGTGGATAATGTAAAGCTACATGGGAAGGAAATGCTTGTGCATTAGCAAAACCCAGAGTCAGCTCAGAATAAGAAACTGGATAGATGGATTTAGCAGGTAACACATTATGTTTCCCTGAGGTGACTAAATTTCCCTGAGAAATGAACCAATTCTTGCACCTGTGCTACAGGGTTATGAAACCCTGGGGAATGAAATACCCTGTCTAGAAGTTAAAATTCGTTATTGCATATGCAAGATTTAATTCATGAATATCTGTGCAGAGAGAACTGTTTTCCATATAACTGCAGCTGCGTTCCGAGACAAGCATCCCAAAGAAGAGGGAACAAACTCCAGTGAATCTGGGAGAAGAATGCTCCCTCTGATGGCCTCCTGCTGACAGAAAGTCCGTACAAGAATGGCAAAATCAAAGCATATCTGCACCTACAGCAAGAAACAAATACTAAGGAGAGGCTAGTGAGTGGCAGTGGTACAAGGTGATGTCTGTAAACTTGTCTGTTCCTGAATTCCCACACTATTTGGATACAAAAAAATACCAAAAATTAGTAAGAACATAATGGTTAAAAAAAGTCTTGGAGCAATAGCTCGTTGCCCCCCCTAGAACACAGAAGGGAAGTGAAATCTGCAGGCATTTGTTTCCCTTTCAGATGTTCTTAAAGTGAAGTATTGGATTTAAACCAGTTTGCAATCTCAATTTTCTCACTTGCAGTTGACCCATACTGGACACCCAATTCCTTACCAGCCCTTTACGGTATCTCCCGAATGGCATGACAGAGCAGAATAGAAATTTTTAAAATATGCCTTTTGTGAACACCAAAGACTCTCTCTGGTTTAGAAAGGCACAATCTTGTACCACCAGTGCGGGAATATTTGAAGCCCTGGAAGAGCAGTCCTGCTCAGGCAGCTGCTCTTGTCACTGACAGAGGATGCTGCTCACCCTCTCAGGCTGAGCTCAGCTCAGAGGACAAGCTGCTAAACCAGATCTTAGCAAAACCAGCCTCCCAAACAAGCATGATGCAGCTCAGTCCCTGGTGGCACCAATCTATGAGTCGTTTTGTAAATTTGGCCCTCTTTAAAATGGGTGAATATATAATCCCATGCTAATTCTTGCAGTAATTCCCTTGCACACAGCTTTCATATTTCTGGATAATTAGGAGAAAATGTAATCCATTCCCAGAGACACATTGCTCTCAGTGTTTCCTCTTCTTTAATAAAGATCTTGCAATTATATTTCCTTGGCAAAAGGCCCAGCTCAATGACCTTGTGTATTTTACCTGTAGGATATGCAGCTACAAGCAATGGAGCACAAACATCCATTAGTGTTACAGTCTGCATTTAAATATTTGGAAGAAAACAGGAGTTTATTGGAGCAGGGCTGGCTTTTGTGAACATTCCACCATTGCCATCCCCAGCGATTTAAGGTGTCATCAACACCAACAGCTTTTCTTCTCACCTTTGCCACTCAGCCGTAATTAAATTGCCCACATCAGAGTGCATTAAACAGCACAAGTTCCCCTGATTTTCAGTAAACTCATTTCAGAAGCATTTTTTTCCACTTTAACTTATTCTTTCTCCTGAATCCATTATCTGCACCACTATCAGCATTCCCATTCCTGTTATAAACTTCAGTGAAGGACAAAGTCTCTAGAGTACTTAGGAAAGTAAAAATACATTAGAGGCCCTGAGTCAGGGATATCCCCTGTCTACCTTCACTACCTGAATACCCAGTTCATTTATTTTAGCACAGCATAAATATCTATCTCCTTGCAGCCTGGGAACTATTGAAAAAAACCCCAAACAACTACTTTTCTATTTAAATGAGATTTAAGCACTGGGGCGTTCTGTGGCTAAGCCTGTGACAGGGAAAAAACACTTTTTACCTGTGAATCTATAAATACTTTGCAGATAGTAATTCATCTTTGTATCACCACTGAACAACAGGCTGATAGGGTTTCACTATTTTGGGACTGAAAAGCTGAGGTGCAGAGAAGCTCCGTGATGGCTCAACATCACACAATTTTAGTATTGGAAGAGAAGACTAAGGCAGGAGAGCTATTGTGGTCCTTCCAGCTAATAATTGCATGTTAGGGAGATGTGTATGTTGGGAGGCTGGTTGGCCACAGATTAACCTGGTTTTATCCTGGTGCAGCTGGTGGTTTTGGTGGAAAAGAGGATGGCAGCAAACCAGTGCCCAACAGTTCTTAAGGTCTAACCTCATTCCTCAAAGGCAGAGCAGGATGAGACCTGCAGGTATCAGAACCACTCTCAACTGCCTGTTTCCACTGTTCCCAGCGTAATTAAATTATAAGCAAAAGGATCAGTTATTGATCAGGTTAAAATATTTCACCAAGAGAGACACTTGTTTTGAACCAGGCCATCCTGAGAGATTTGCAAGCCTCAACTACAGCAATCAATCACAGCTCAGCACAGCAAATCCCTAAAATAACCTTTTATATATTGAAACTCTTACTGGTAGACCCATTTGGAAAGAAAGGAGAGGCAAGGGGGGAAAAAAAAAAGGCAAATGCTGACTTATCCTTTCCCCTCCCCACTCAAAATCCACCTGGGATTCAAAAAACTTTCCTTTTTCCCCTCTACATTATAAACCAAAATGACCTCCAAGTGCCCAACTTTTTCCCTGGGTCAAGAAAGGGTTTTAACAAAGAGCACGGTAATATCTCCCATGTTAAATCAAGGTTCAGGCACCAAACATACACAGGCAAAGCAGTCAGGAGAGATCTTACAAGGTTAACAGCTGACAACTGACTGGAATGGCATGAAGGTTAATTGCTATTTGCAAAGCACTTTTCAGGTCTCTCCAGATAAAAGGTTTTCTTTCTCCATTAAGAAACTTTGAAGCAAACTGCAACCACTGAGCAATCAGTGCCCAGTGCCTCAAAATGCTCAAGACAATCAGCTCCTAAATGCTGTCAGATGAGAAATACTTTGAAGGATACCAAGATGAGAAAACACACTTATTTTTTTAATTGGAACACGGTATAGTGCAGCCCTGAGATCTCAGGAGGAAATGCAGCCACCTCCTGTTCTGCAACCCCCAGCCAGGGATTCACCACCCCAAACACACAGAGCCCCAAAGGACATTCCAGAGAAATTTGTCCCACTCTGGCACCCACAGAGGATGGATGTGACTGTCTTGGGGGGCAAGGATAGAGAACATTCAGAAGTGAAACCATCCCTGTGTCTCATCCCCCTGCCAGGTCTGCTGACAGTTCAGAGCTGCCTCAAAGGGATGTGACAATGGAAGAGGAATAAACCGGGAATATGGAAGGGGAATGACCACAGATGAGAGGAAAAGAAAAATTAAAGAGCTCTTTGAAGCCAAACCCCATCTTTTCAGGGTACTACACAGTCAGGACTACAGTGGAACAGGGGAACATCACTCAGTCTACACCAGTGTCAAAAAGCCCCTGTAGCTGTAAGGTGTTGTCATCTGTCCTGTTTGTGCATTCCAAGGAGAAGCATCCATAGATCAAGATAATCCCCTTTCTTGCTTGTGCTTTCAGCCTGTTCATTTTTTTCAGTGTCAGCAAGTTCTGGATTGTTTGTGAGCCAAAAGGTGGCAGCAGTTTGATCTTGGTTCACCCAATATGTGCTTGCCACAGGACATGTGGCTCCCATACACCAATCCATTTCATTAAGGGGCAGGAGCTGAGAGTCTGAGATGGTCCTTTGACCTCACTTCCAAGAATTTTTTTAAATATTCTTTTCAGGTTTGTTAATAAAAATAATTTTTTTAAAAATATATATAAATTAAGAAAGAAAAGGTGATTGCTATTTTGAGGAACAACTGATTACAGGTTTGGGGTTTTTTTTAAAAAAAAGAAAAGCTTATGAATATGACCAACGCAAGTCTTTTCATTGAATAAGAGTTTGGGAGAAAAGTTCTACTTATTGGTGTTTGAGGAAAGAGAGATAAAACTAAATGCATACCCAGGGACAGGACAGTGAAAAGCCTACATTCTCCCTAATATAATGAAAAGCTGAGAAGTGTGACATGTTTGCAGATTATTTATTACGAGTAGGACAGAAGCTATTTTAGGCACATGTCTTTAGACCATTAACAGAGTAATTCACTCTCCAGAGTGCCCTTTCAGGAAACAGTAGGAACTAAGTAAACCCCATATATCATTCAGAACCAGGAACAATTCTCATTGTTTTCTTCCTAAATCTATTTCCTTTCTCAGAACTTTGTCACCATATGGTCAGCAAGGAAGCAGCATAGCAGGATCTGATAAGACTGAATTATATAATCTAGCAAGTTAGGAGTTGAGGCAAGGCATTTAAATATATCAGTAACAGAATTGGGACAAATTGTTTGCCACCTTATTAAATGGGAAAAAAAACCCCAAAACACAACACAAAAAGGAAAGGCTTCACATGTGATTTAATTCATAAGGGCCTTCACAGACATGACAGCAATGAAGGGTCAGGCACAGTTATTTCTAATGTTAAAAATGGCTCTTCCCTGAATACATTTTTTAATTCCTTCAAGAGAAGCAGGCAGCAAGCATGACATAATGTACACCAATGCCTGACAGCAAACAGGATGCATTGCTGTTCTCCATCACGGCACGTGCTGGACTTTGTGCTGCTCCAGCAGCTGCGTCCTCTCTGTCTACACATCTTGTGTCAGATTAAAGAAAAATCAATCTGAGAAAGAACAAAAGTGCCCCCTCACACACAAATTGCACGCTGATGTGTGGGGTGTGCTGTGCAGAGAGGAGCACGCTGTGTATTTGGAACTGGAGATTAAGCATCCTCCACCTACAGCAAGGCAAACTGGAGAGTGACTGTAAAGCCCAGGGAAAACAAAAACAGCCTTTTCCAACAGGTTCTAATGACATTAAATGGGATGAACAATGTGAACAAGAATGGCTTTCTGCTCAGAGAGGTCTCCTTTCATTTCTCAAAATGGGACCTTGACAGGGTTTTTGGAGGGCTTTCTGTCTCCAGGGGTAAATTTCATGCAGGGAATGCAAACAAGTTGCTAGGTACATAACAATACTAAATTGTTTCTTCCACACAGCCATTTCAGTATCTTTTTTCTACCCCAGCTCCATTTTGACACCATCCCTGTGGAGGCCACAACCATATGAAGATTCTCCAGTGTGATGACATAAGACGTATCAAAATGTTTTGTGGAGATTGATGGTCACTTTGAAGCAGAAGAAAAGCACGAGAAGCCCATCCAAGTGCTCTTTTGTATCTCCTACAACAAAGCTGCAAATTGATTTCAATTTTGTCTGAAGATGAATAAGTTATTACAGCTGGTGCAGAGGTTTTGTAGTGTGGAAGTGGCCCTCATGCTTCCCAGCAGGGCTCCAAAAGCTACCACGAGCCTTCCTGGAGCCTGCAGAGAAATCCCCACAGTTGTGGGACCCTCGTCAGCACCCAGGGGAGCACACCAGTGGGTTGAGGAAGAACTCAAATGCATTTGTTTGATGATATCAAACAAATGCATTTTCACAGGAATAGTATTCAGAAACTAACCCTGAAATAGTGTGAACTGCTGAACTGCTGCAAACTGTGTTTGTCCTCACTGTGTTAGTCCCTCAAATTGTGCTTCCATTCCCCTTTATCAGATGTTGATCTTCCCAAACCCCTGTATCTTTTTGGAAAGCCTGCAAAGGGCATTCAGCTCGTGCTCTGAGCAAATTGGAACAAGCTGAATTAAAAGGGGAGTATTCAGCTTTCCCAGCTGCAGCGCTGGGTGTCCACACAAATTATCTCCTTTGGTTCTTTCAGGTCCAAAGCCAGGGCTGCCTTACTTGTACAACCTTTTATTTTCCCTGCAGAAGGAATTTTCTAGCACTCCACTTAGCAAAAACCCCACAGAGAAAGTCTGTACATAAAACCCAGTAAGCAAACCCTCCCAACTCTACACAGCTTGAAGACATTCTCCTATTGCCAATATATTTTGTATAAGCAACAAGTATTTTTGTGGACAAAGACTGCCTGGGAGTCACACTCCACTACCAGCAAGCTCAGGTTAATTTACTTATGCAATGTTGGTTGTTTTTTTTTAAAGAAATTCAGCTCCCTTTAAATAAAGCAGAGAAAACAAATAAAAACACAGTCCAGATGGAATCAAAGTCTGTTCCTTCTTCATTAGCCAAGCCACAGACAAGTTATAATTCACATCTCCCCGGAGTGTCATCATTACCCAAATTTGGAAAACAAGCACAAGGGTTAGGGGGTAATGGTGGGGGGGTGGGAGGAGGGAGTGCAGCTTGCCAGCAAATTACACGCTAAATTTCTTTGCTTTTAATTGTATCCGAAATAAATGAAAAAACTTGTTGTGGTCCAAGTCATATGATTCCTTAATCAAGAGGGTAGAGCTGGGCTTGCAAAACTGAAGTCCCTGGGGAAATGGCTTCACTACTGAAGGGAATGAGTGACTCAGAGTCCCATCCTCAGACTCAGAGCTTTTCTTGACATGGCAGGGATTGCCCAAACCCAGGACTGGGAGCCTCACACATTTCTGGCAGGGAGAGTTCTAAGGCTGAAAGGCAACATTACCCCCTACTCCTAAGCAGAGGTGCACTGTAAAGTCATTATCTGGAGGAAAAAAAATAAAAAATATTATCAAAGGATGGGTCTCTTTAACAATTGCTCAAGCCTTCTTAACAATTAGAACTGTTAAAAGTAGAATTGTATCTTATTTGCCTGATGAGTCTCATTTTTAATGCAATTAGGCAGCCAAGGTTTGACAGACTAGACTATCAGAGAGCCAAAGAGCCAAAGGGAATTTGCATATATTATAAAATAATTGGAATGGCAAGGTAAAGTAAGAACTAACCTGACCTAAGCCTTCACTCAAATAGAATTGTGTGAATAATTGATTTTCCACATTCCTGGCTGAACAGAAAATTTGAAAAAAAAAAAAAAAAAGAAAAAGAAAAAAGTTAATCAGAAAGAACAGATTTTCTTTCCTATGACAAAGAACTTTTAAAACCATGTGAATGTACAGAAGAAGTTAAAATGAAATACCCATTTGAAGTATTATACTGAAACATCTCATTTATAAGGTAAAATATTTGCAGCCAAAATAAACCTGCAACATGACCATTTTTAGGGGAAAAAACTTTGGACTGAAAAGTTTCACACATCTTCAATTCAGGGAAAAAAAAAAAGACTCAAACACTCATTTTTTCCTCCACAAAAAAAAAAAAAAAAA
>JAHLSL010013382.1:178512-188673 GCA_025920805.1 Petroica traversi
AAAAAAAAAAAAAAAAAGGAACAGATGCTAAAACTATTATTTTTCAGTAGTTTTAATGATACACTTGTCAAGGATGCATTATCAACTGCAAGATTTCCAGTCAAATCCAGAGAGTTTGGAAACACATCCTACACAGCCAATAGCAGACACTAAAATCTCTGTCTCCCACATCAGGTGAAAATACCTCCCAGCTATTGGCCACACCTCACATGGCAACCCCTCTTCCATTCCTGAACTTCCCGAGTTCCAAATATCTTCTGGGCTGATATAAAAGTGTTACAATCTCCAAATGTTAATAATATGAATTTTAAAGAATCCATTTCCTCATCGTGTTTATGTACATTGTTTTGCTTTCCAAACTGCAGTCTTTCTATTAATGTCTGGGACACAAGTCCCAAAATATCAGGAAATAATGGACTTTGGCAAACTTCATACTCTCATCAAAGCTAAAAAGGGTACCAGAAAAGGGGGTTTGTGAGAAGGGAAAAAAGGAGGGTGGGTCAAATAAAACAGAGCTGATGTCAACCAAATGTACTGAAAGGAAGCACCTGATCTTCTTTACAACACTTACTTGGACCTACTTGTTTTTCCAGGACATAAATAGAAAGTAAATCCACTTTGCCAGACTGTTTCTACCTTAACTCTTGACTGACTTCTGGAGCTAAACTGAAGCATACATTATTCTGCTCATGCAGCTTAACTCTTCACAGAGGTCAGAGGAGCTCATACTATTAAATAATGCAGGCTAGACGATGCTGACTTAATAAAACTCACGTGTCATTTTGTGTTGGAATTGATTTTCTTACTTGAGGGCCGCTTTAGCTTGCAAATCAAAAGTGTCTTGTGTTGGTGCTTTCAAAGGGATGCTGCTGCAGCCCAAGCCTCCTTCAGAAAAAGAGATTGATGGGCCCAGGCCTGTGCTGGGTCAGTGTCTAATGGCCTCCTCTCAGGGGCCTGAATTATTCATAAGTGCTCGGGTGTCTCACCATAACATGTACCAGCTATGTGTCATAGCTGCAGCATCAAACTGCTGCTCTGCCTTTTGCAGGCAGAGTATTCTCTCTCCCTCCCCTCTCCCACTGCAGATCTAAGAAACTAACTTATCTTGATGGCAAGCACATCTACTCCTACCCTTAAGTCATCCCTAAGCAAGTAGAACAATTTCACTAATTTCATTCGGATTCCTCACACAGTTATAGATTCTCATTTTCTAGTGTATTTCGCAGGCTTCTTAAACAATGGCTCACCCTGTATCCACCTGAGCTGTAAACTTGCTAAGATCACCAGACCATTCAACAGCACAGTTAGGAATACATTCACTGCTGTGGAGGTCGGTGGGCTGCTGACCAGGATTCTGAAAGGGCCTACTGGTAACTCAGTCCCTAGGGCTGTGATGTCCTCCACAGTTAGGGAGATCAAAGTTCTTCCCCAAGACACCCCGACGCCTTATTATATACATTTATTGCAATTCCACTCTCCCCTTGGCCTTCCTGCTTCTTTTGTCCTAACATGGAATTTCTCCAGAATGTTCTCCCCAACTCAACGCCCCATTGGCCGCTTCTCCTTGGTCCCGCCTCCTGCTCATTGGTTCCCCAGCCCATCCATCACCATTGTACCACCCCAGCCCTCTCCCTATTGGTTGTTGCAAACCCCACCCCCTTCAGTACTTAGGGGCCGGGTTCCCCCTTTTTGGGGCCTTTGTCCCTGGACCCTCCTGGGGACAGAATAAACCGGACCTTGGAACCTGCACAGAGCCCCCTGTGTGCTCCTTGTGCTGCTGTGATTGCTTCTGCCCCGTGCTGTGTGTGCTGGGCACTGTGAGTGTGAGCTCCTGCATCGTCCTGCTGCCCCAGGCAGAATTTAAAAAAAGGGCTTGCAATTCATACATAGGACCTAGTTGTGGAAGATGTAAGACCCTTTCTTCATGGGCTGCAGTACCCATGAAACTGGAAAACTTTTTCCACCTTCCAGCTGTTTTCCTCTGTGCTCTGCCCACAGCCAACAGCAGAGCTGGACTTTCATATACAATCCTACACCAGTTGTAGGCGGCTATGACTGTCAAACCATGCCCTCTTGACTTAAGAAACAAGCAAGGCCCAAACAGAGCAAGAACTCTGAATGGGGAAGCAATTAATCACTTCTAGAATTATGTTCCACCACCAAGTATTTTCTGTAAAAGGCAATAAATTCTAGCCCAGGAACATGCAGAGTGACCAAGAAGTTTGCAGGAGTTGGAATTAAAAGGGCTTTGCAAAGAAAGCCCGCAGGTACAAAACACAATGGGAAAAAGAGTTCTGCTCTAATGAAACAAGGCCAAATGTGGCTGCATGCAAAGTCCTTCAGAATCTTTGAAGAACTAATAAGTAAACAATTGAAAGAATCTTTCTTAGACAGAGATGAACTGACTGGAGCAACTTGTTTCTCTTCCCAGCTACAGACTTCAACCATGTGAGCTTGGAAGGATAATTCCTAATTTCTGCAAAATTTGAGTTTTGCCCTGCAACACATCCCATCCCAGCTCTAGAGCTGTACTGCAGTGGTTATGAGCAGCAGCTGACACAAAAATGCACCTTTGGTTCCTTACAGGTTTTGCTCACTGCTGCAGTAACCCCAAACCTCATTAAGAACAGTGGAGCAGGGGAAATGGTGATGACAAAACCAGAATCGATGTTTAATGCTATCAATTGCAACGATGGCATTATGTAATTGGAAAAAGCGAATTACAGAAGATAGAACAGATCATAAGTCCTTCCTCTGATTATCCACACTGAACTTTTGGTTGATGGATAAGTTATGTATATAATTGCAGCCACTTAAATTCTTCAGAGCTGAATCTTCTCAGCTTAAGTCCAAATTAGCCTAAGAAAATTCAACCTATTAAATGTAATATAAAATTCTGACAGAAAACATGAGTAGAGATTGAGGTACAAATTAGAAAGCAGAAACTACTTATTCACAGAGACCCAGCAAATTAACTTTCCTGTGTGCTGAGCTATGCCTGAATTTGAAATGACAACTTTGAAGCTGGAATGAAAGCCCCAAACCTATTTAACCTATTTTATCTCCACCAAATGAAATCCTTTGGAATGCCTTCACTGTCCTACCATCCAGGTAAGCAAAGGGACTCTAACGCAAGCCCTGGGTTGAAGAACCTTATTAGCAATTCATATTTCAGCATTTCTGCGTTTCTGTTTATTGTCCCCAGAGTTCATTCTCAATTCACTAGGCCAACCTCATGAATTCATGAATAGACACAAAAGACTTATGGTCATCATTAGGATGTATTTCCCACCAAATAGCCACTTTTTAAATGTCACTAATCTTTCTCAGCTCTGCAGCACAGAGCACATAATTTGCTCTGGAAGTTTGGGAATGCAGAGTCCAATCAAAGACAGCATGTTAAGTGTACATGCTTGAATTTTATGAAATCTAAACATTTTCAGAGTCATTTATATTCCACTCTATCCCTGTGACCTTCTGGGCTGACAAGAAAAAAACCCTTCCCTAACCAAGAGAGGTAGAAAATACTGATTTCATTTACACATTCCCTTTCCCATTTGCTTTCAAAAAAATGATGGAAAAGAAAAGAACAAAGATCAAGCTAGAAATTCTACTTAATAATACAACTTTCGCTAAGGCTATGCCTCTGTTTAAGATGTGAAGCTACTTCTTGCTCATTCTCTACTGAATTTGATTTAGTAATTTCACCTACTCTTTTCTGCTGAAGGGTTTATATTTGATGGATTCAAGACGTCACCTAACTAAGTACATTAAAATTAATTAAAAAGATAAAGTGAAATACATATATTTTTGAAATTAGAAATCCTGAAATAAATTACTGAGCAGGCAGAGGTGATGTATAAGGAAAAGATGAAACAGCACAGAGTATGAAGTGGGTAGCAGGCACAGAGGGAACATGAGCAGGGTGTGCAATGAGGCAAAGATGCCAAAGGAGGGAAAACACAAAGAAAAATGAAAATACAGGAAAATAGACAGTAGGGTCACAGAACACCCTGAGGGGAAAAGCCGCATTAAAAAAACAAACAACCCATGTCAATGTGAAACGAATAAGCCAGAAAGAAGGTGGGGAGAAAAGGCTTCAGGGAGATCAGAAGAAAATCTGATAAAGCGACAGGAAAGGGTTTCCCATCAGGCAAGGATGACTCCACCATTAAACTGATGACTAAAAAAATGAAAGTATTCAGAAGGGCTCCAAAATTTCCAGGAAGATGCCACAATAGCTAATGCAGCTAAGCCTGGGAAACATCAGGGGAAGCCTCTTTAGCCTCATTTCTAAGGGCAGAGTCCGGGCAGGAGGGACGAGGAAGCAGCCCATGCAGGGCAGGGGCTGTGGGGAATCACAGCCTGTCTGTGCATCGTCACCCCCTCTGCCACCACACGTGCAAGGAGCTGGGGGAGCTTTTCATACAAATGTCTCCCCAGGGAGAAAGGGGTTACAGCACCAAGATCTACTTTAAGGGAGGGAGCAAAACCTGTAAGGGTGGTGGCAACTCAAGCTCTGCTCAAGAGACACCACAGGGCGGAGGGACAGTGGGACAAGGCTGGGGACAGCCCCAAAAACTGAGACTGCCACCTCTCAGATCTGGCTGTGCACTCCAAACAGGTTTTCTTGAGAGCTGGAGGGGAATGAGAAAAGCAAAATGTAAAAAGGAAGTTGCTGCTTTCTCTGCAATATAGGGACATAAAGATTTCCCAAGGAGAAGATCTGCTGTCAGAACAAAGGCCTGGTGCATCACTCTCTCCAGTCAGAGCAGAGCAGTGTATGAGAGCTTTTATTTCCTATCAGGTGCTTTTATTTTGTGTCTAATTGCAGATGGCTGCTTGGATGCTTTCAGCTCAGTGTCTCAGTGCAATAGGAAAGCTGCACCACACTGCACTGTTCTCTCTTAGCTGGGCAGGGATTTTCATGTCATCTATTATTCACAGCACAACTTGCTGCAGCGGTTCCAGGAAGACCTCAGAAGTGCCCTGTTCCCCTGGCAGGAAAAGAAAGGGAATATGATTTCCCCATACAAGGGGTCAGGAAACTGGGAAGCCAAACTGTGCCTCCTCCCTGTGCACAACCCCCGTGTTTTACAGCAGGGACAGCGACACCAGGACTAAAGTAAGCATTTTGAAATTTAACTATGGCATCAGGCAGAAAGAATCACATAATTCATAAGTATTAATCAACCTAGGGTAAGAGAAAAACGATTTTTTTTTCCTTCACTGCTAGACAGGAATTTGAGTGTGAGAAGACTCCTGTAGACATCTCCCCATAAAGACGAGACATTAGCAATAAAATTACTTTGTCAGCCTTGCACTGGAGGAACTGAGGGTGCTGGTGCCAGTCACCCATCAGAGCTGACTACAGAGGCTTTGATTGATGTGGTGAAGTGGGGATGTGATCACAGCTGCCCCTCTCACCTCCTTCTGCTCTTGTTTCTGACCTTTCCCCCCTGGTTATGGCATAGATCACACATGACCTTAAAAAAAAAAAAAAAAGAAAAGCCAACACACAGGCTGTATTTGTGTTTGGGATACACTTCAGAGCTCCCAAGGAATCCAAACCCTGAGCTGCAAGGCACAGGCTCATTTAAGGGGGAAAAAAAAACCCAAAACAGAACAAAATATACTCTTCTGGCTTTCTAAGATACATGTTTCATAACCTGACTGTGCCCTAATTAACAGCTTAATTAATATCAACTGACAAAGGAAACAGAGTAGTGGACAAAACTGAATACAGGCTACTTCAAGTCGTAATTTATTTTAACTTTTCAAGAAGTTTTCCTACTTTGCACTTCCTGCACCCACTTTTTTCCTACATTCCCATTCTGCATTTGGATCAAATCCATCTTCACTGAAGCAAAATTCCCTTTGGCTTCAACAGAACCTGACTTTAAAGAGGCACCAGTCTCTGTTTCTCTCTCTGACTCCAGAAAGGTAAAGATCATTTTTAATGCTGCTTTTGTCATATTTGGCTTGTGATTTTTCAGGAGAGAGGAAGGGGTCCCAGATGAGGAGTGGATCTGTACTGCCTTCTGCAAGGAAGATTTGGGCCCATAAATAAGTGACATTTTAATGAGAATATGGAGAAGTTTTGTGTGCTGCATCATGGCATTATGTATTTCCAATCACTACAGCCTCGTTCAGTCCTTTTAGGCACGACATTTATTGCTCCTTTTTATGGTTATTTGTAATAAAATTGAAAAAGTTAAACAAAAAGGAAAGAGCACACATGCAAACACACACGGGAGAGCCAAAAGTGTCACAGCACAACAGCTCCCAAGCCCAGCTGTTCCTGGGTTAGGGCTCAGAACCCTACAGAGATCACACTTTCAATAGACAAAAGTGGGGGAAACCATCCATTCTGGAAAATAAAAGCAGCAGCATTGGGACATAACAGCCCAGGTCAGGGATTCCCATACCTGAGCTGCCACCAGCTGGGAATCAACCCTGGGCCATGCTGCTCCCCCAGGTGCAAGGTGAATTTGATGCCTTCACCACCACTCCCTTATTTATGAGGTGTGATTGACTGGTGCAGCAAAGCAGGAGCCAGCCTGCAGGTAAATCCTGCACATGCAGGTGCAGCTTTAAGGCAGTAAATATTCAGCAGGATTCTGGAGATTCTCCTGATTTTTCTAGGAACTTCCTGGAAGATACAGGTGAGTTAAAGGCTCATCTGTGTGAGGCTGGTACCTCATCATCACACAGAGTCACCCCGGGACATCAGCACAGCTGGGAGAGCAAAGTTCTCTCAGAGTCAGCCATAACCTGACCTGAAGGTAAAAGAAGGATTCTCTTGATTTTTTTTCCAGAGCTGACATGCTGCTTGGTTAGCGGGGAACAATCCTTTAGCAAGTACTGAAAAATAATCTCCTTCCTGAAAAATAGGGCAGAGACTTCACAGTTGTACTTTGGAATATTTCTTCAAGTTCAATCATAAAAACAATAAAATAAAAATATCCAAGGCTTCTACAAAAACTGCTAGAGGGGAAACAGGAACTGGCTTAGAACAGAACAAATCCCTCCTCTCATAGACAATATTTCATTATAGCAGCAGCAATTGCCCACTGTACAGGATTTGGTGATACTTGAAATTATGAACATGGCACAAAAGTTCACAAGTTGATTAACACAATTACGATTCATTTGATCCTGATTGCTACAGCAGGGACTTCTGATTAAGTCAGGCTCTCCTGCAATTTCCCCAGATTTTCTTCCGTGCTTTGCCTACCACGGGGCAAATATCCCAAATGCATCCTAGTTATTCTACTTGGTGTGCAGCAGCCTCAGCAATGCCAATTAGTCCATTTATGAGCAGTCATTTAGTTTTGTTCCTCACAAGCTACACATTCATTAACATCCCTAAGGTTAACTATGTAAATCACATGTCCACTCAGTCCAGACTCAGCTGGAAGTTTTTGCCATCTTTTTCCATATATTTTACTGATTACAGAGGCTCATTTTAATTACAGAGAAAGATTGCAGGTTCCAGTTAGTGGGATTTTCTCTGAGGTTAGGGGGAAGAAAAGCAAAAAGTAAAAGGAAGGATTTCTCTTTGCATAGCAACAAACCTCTCTTAGTTTGCAGATCCCCACTGCTCATATTTCCACAGAACTAAAATAGAACAAAAATAATCAGTCCTTATATGCCATCAGATAATAACAAATCCCCTCTATTTCACACCCTTCCATCCACCCACAGCTGTTTCATATCCAAGGTTTTGCAGTTCCAACACCTTCTAGTCCCTGCAAATTGAATGCTGAGCTCTACCCATCAGCACAGAAAGCACAGGGATCTGAAAAAGCTTTGAGATGAGAAGCATCAAGAGAAAGAAAAAACTGGTGTTTCTCATTATTCTCCCTTGTTTCCCCCCCTCCCTATGCCCCACATTTCAGGTGTGATGCTATCCTGCAGCTTCTGTGCATGGAACTGGAGCCGCTCAAGACAGGGATAGAGGAGATGGTGTCCTTATAGGGCCTGGAGCATCCCTGGTGAGAAGGGATGAAGCAACTTCTCACTGCCAGAGGAGCTGTTTTATTGAGCCTACCTGCAGTTAAATTCAGGCATGTGTGATAAACCCTGTGTATTAATATTCTTACCCAGTTCCCCACTGGGGCATTAGTGCCTCCAAAACTGTGCTTCAGCTGAAAGCCCAGAAAGCTCCAACTGGCTGGAAATCTCTTGACAAGTACTGAATAATCACAACTGCAAAATAACTGAATAAACAGAATATTGTCTTTTGGGCTTGTGTGTCTGGTGCTTTAACAACATTCACATTTTGCCTGCAGCAAATCTTTTTGGAATCTAAGTAAGTATTGTTTTATTGTGACCTAGAGAAAAATTAGGCTTAGGTTTTAGAGCTGAAGATGATCCTTCTTTGCTGCATAGAAGATAGTTGGGGTTTTGCCTTTTTTTTTTTTTATTACTCCCTGCTCTGCAATATTATCACGTCAAACCTCCCATCATCCTCCCAAATGCAGGTGTTTGTTTGATTCCAAGGTCTTTGCAGGCTAATTGTTTCACTTAAAACTATCTTAAAAGAACAAAGTACCCTCAGGTAGACCAGCTCCTATCAGCAGCTGAGGTACCAGATCCATCTATACCATTTCTATTTGGAGCAGAAACCTTGCAGGATTATTTCCTCTATCAGCTTTTCCTTCTTCTAGGTAAATCATGTAGCCTATCAAAGCCATTTCTGTGATCTCCCTCAACAATGCATTTGAAGGCGATATCAAAGAATTGCTGCTGGTGTTACACTTATTACAGTAAGCCCCGATAGCAGATGTTAATGCATTTTATGATGGGGAATGTTGTCTCAAGATAAAAACAGGGCAGACTGCGGGAATCAGCAAAAACCCACTTAATTTCACACATGTATGGCCACTGACGTGTGTGCAATGAGATTAGGCGATGCCCTTGTCGGCAAACTTATCACAACTTTCTACAAACAGCAAATCCCTAATTAGTTTATACTGTGGCTTTGCAAAGGGTAAGCATGGCTGGAGAAGAACAAACCAGCTGATTTCACAGGAACATGCTTGCTTAGCCATTGTGAGAAAGCAAATGTCACGTTAAAAGGGAAAAGCGCTCGAATGGAAAGATTCATCTGGTTTGTTTCAGCAAGGTTTGCAGATTTATCCAGAAATTTCCCAAATCCCCAGCATCTAAATAAACTGGAGGCAGACTGCATCACTGCCAGGGGCTGTCTCTTAATTTAGATGCTGTATTGTTGAAAAACCTGTTGAATTTGCCACTCACTGGTCATTTTTCCCATCCAGTGGTGTGGGTTTTATTCAAGCAAGTTCATGTTCTTTACATCTGGAAGAGCAACAGAGAAACAGCTGTAACATGCTGCTTTTGAGGAAGCTATGTCAGGGGGCAAAGGAAGAGTCAGAAAAGAAAGGCTGAGCTCATTTCTGCAGACAGCAGAATGTTGTTCAAATTAAAGGGGGAAAAAAGCATCTTTCAGGACCTTCCAGTGCCAGTTCAAACGTGGGGAGTGAACTGCACAACTGATGGTGGATCAAAGTAGTTGGGACAGATTTTTCTCAAAGAGAACTCCCTGGAGAAAGGAGATAAAGGTTGGGGTGGTTCTGCAAAAGAGTTATGAGGTCTGGGGGATCTGCTGGTCAGCACAGCACCAGGAGATCAGAGCAGGGCCAGCAGCCTCAACGACCAGCAAGAGAATGAGGAGAGCAGGGAGGCAACCACTGTAAATTATTGAGTGAAATCCTACATGATGCTCACGCTGAGCTGCACTAAGAATGAAATAAGATTTTGCTTTAATGCAGAAAAAAAAAATCAAAACTTCCATTCTGAGTATTCATTTGGAGTGAAAACCCTCTTGAATAACTGTTGCATTCAAACGTGACAAATTCATCCTTCAACATCATAAAATCAGCTCCAAGAGGCTACTCATCTGCCTTCCCTCAATTTCATGTATCAGTTAATATGTATCAGATAAGTGACTTCTAAATTACTTCTCAGCTCCCTGCATTTTCAGACGCAAATTTATTCCCTATGGTCTTCCCCTTTTAAATACATACAGAACTCTATAAATAAGAGACATAATAGAGAATTGGAATGGAAGCATTAACTGGGCTATTTATAGTTTTATCTACAAAGTAATTTTCCAAATGTTCTGCTTATCCTAAA